>JBAMJV010006680.1:0-57728 GCA_037951105.1 Echinarachnius parma
TGTTATTACATTACAGACGACATTTATTATCTTGAAAGGTTTCAACTTTAGCCCCTTTCAGGATCAACCTATGACATTTGCTTTGGTACGATTTCAGCATGGATATGCGATTAGCCTTTGTACGAGGCCGCTTCTTATCTTCTTCTTCATCTTGAAGCGCCTCCTTCAATTATAAGGGTCCTTGCAGCAGTGGCGTACCCAGGATTTTTTCAAGGGGGGGGGGGGGGGTTATTTTGTAAAATGTTCGAAGCCGAGACCAAGTACCTTCAAAATTTTCGAGGCCGAGACCAAGACCATTGGTTGAGAACCCTCTCAGTGGGAGGGGGGGGGGGGGGGGGGGGGGTGTCCGTAGAAAATTTTCAATGCCGAGACCAAGTACCTTCAACATTTTCGAGACCGAGACCAGGGTCGGTCAAAGATTTTCGAGGCCGAGACCAAGACCATTGGTTGAGAACCCTCTCAGTGGGGGGGGGGGGGGGGGGGGGGGGAGTGTCCGAGACCGGGATTCTTCGCAATTTTCGAGACCGCTAAAATTGGGAAGGGGAGTTTAAACCCCCCAAAACAGCCATTTTTTGGTCAAAGGGGTGGGGTTTGAACCCCCCAACCCCCCCACTTCCCCCCCCCCCCCCGGGTACGCCTATGCCTTGCAGTATTTTGGTTGTGACGCGCAGGGTTACTAGCCAACCCAGTTATCACCCTACTCCTCTTTTCGAGAAGAAGACTATAGTCTTTTTTAGGGTTAAAGTGATCCATTAAAAGTGTCAAATTGAATAAAATTCAAGTAGGAGCTTTAAAGGGGCCCTACAACCCAAATGCATGTTGACCTCTGTTCATCTGCATTGGTGTACACATATTTTGTAAACGGTTTGACCCAAATATGTTTTGTATATTTTTTAACATTTTATCATTTATTTGTCTTCATGTTGCTAAGCCCCACCTCCTAAAAAAACCCTCCAGAGCAAATTCTATTGTTGACCTGCAGTGACATCATTTGTCAATCACTGGTCAGCTACCATGAGATTAACAAAAAATGAAAGTACAAAAAGAACATCCACACAAAAGCATGCCCTGCATACCTCCATGCAATAGCTTAGACAGTGCTTTTCTTCTGACATAGCAACAGCTATTGTAATTGAAGTTGTGTGAGTTGGTATTCTATTCAACCGTGTGATGCTATTGTGATTAGGCTAATCACAATAGCATGGTAGCTGACCAGTGATTGACAAATTATGTCACTGCAGGTCAACAATAGAATTTGCTCTGGAGGGTTTTTTAGGAGGTGGGGCTTAGCAACATGAAGACAAATAAATGATAAAATGTTTTAAAATATACAAAACATATTTGGGTCAAACCGTTTACAAATATTGAATGTGTACACTAATACAGATGAACAGAGGTCAACATGCATTTGGGTTGCAGGGCCCCTTTAACACTTCTCTTGTACCTTGTTGTTTGCTAATAATATGGTAACACAATGCTAACAAAGTCCCCCTGAAGAGATAATACGATTGAACGGAAAACGCTTTTCGCTTGTAGTCAAAGGTATCCAAATTTCTGATACTTTAATCGTTCATATTATCCGACAAAGTCAGTAGATCCTTTTAAAGGCATGTTTATAATGCTTATAGGCATTCCATAGAAAACTATGAGAAACCGTGCCCTCCTTTTACTTTGACCCTGTCCGTTAAATCCGTTTACAATGCCAGATGTTATTACATACGACGTTTACATGGGCAGGTTTCAACTTTTAGCCTCTTTCACATTGAATCTACGATGTTTGCTGTCGTACGATTAACAAGGAGTTAATATTAACATTACATTACTTGGACCCCATGGAAAATGGTCCTGAAATGGGCTTTCCAACCGTTGTTCTATACTTTGTATAATTTACTTAATACTGTATTATTATTTGAAATGTACTTTATATGTATTGTTTAACTTGTATGTATATTTGAATTTCGGACATAAAAACAAACAAACAAACAAACTTACTTAGAACCCTAGCGGCTATCATACCTGGGCCCAGTTTCAACAAGAGATGCAATCGATTGTAAAGTTGCAATTCATTGTAAGTCAGATCATGTGACTACAAACCGCAAATCTGATTGGTTGAAATGCGGAAATCGTCTGAGTTACAATTAATTGTAGCTTACAATCCACGTTATATCTTTCTGCAACGGGACCTTTTTTAAATTCGTATTTTCAGTAGAAGCATGGTACAGGTTCCCATTTTCCGAATTTATCTTTCGTATATATATGATTGAAGTGTTCGGAATTTAAAGTCTGCCTAAATGACAGTAGTGGGAAACGCCCAACACACAACAAAAATAAAATGTACGCTCGTATTACCAACCATGTGAAAGAGTATAATTTTACTAATATGGGATTATACAAATTTGGCCAGGAAACCACCTACTAATTGATATATTTGCAAAATCATAAAACGGATTTGCCTCAAATCGATATCGCCAACGCGGAATCACGCATACGCTACGTGCAAAAGACCACGCGGGGCCATGTGGTATCCGGTATGCGGGCTTGTTGATATATCCAGCCCAGCGCTAGCGGCGCGGACAGGTGCGAACGGGTGGTGGATTTATCAATTTCACGGGCGGCCATTGGATTTCTTCCGATATTTCTGCATTTAACGATGCTTAGGTTCGGATTTTACCACACAAGCCCTTTTTAAATACGTATTCAACAATATTGATCAATTAGTTTGGCCAATATAGATGTTTTCGGTAATTTTCCCAAAACTGCTATTTGGCTTTAACCTGTTAACTGTGTACAAAGTTATTAGAAAAATATCAATTTGCATTTTCGTTCATGACTCGGTCATCATGACATTTATTAACCATGGAATATATCTCCCATCACTCGTTGGATATATCAGTTTACAGAAATAAAAATTGTATCAACCCTTCGTCATTCTGTACACATGTCAACAATGTTACTACAGGTAGATCCCTTTAAAGTCTTTGATCATTACGGCCCGACCTGCGATTGAACCTAGGAGCTCCAATGCATGCGACTGAACACGGATATTCGATCCTATATCACGAAGTTTGAGGGGCGGGGCTTAAAGGGGTAGTTCAGTTTTGGTAGAGAGGGCGCTGCACAACACAATTTTTTTCGTGAGGTAATGAAAGACTGAGTGTCGAATTTGAAAGAACATGCAATTTTAATGGCAGAATAAACTTTATTTGGTCAAAATCGGTTCAGAAATGGCTGAAATATTAATAAATATATCCGATCGTATTTATTTGGGCCCCAAATAAATACGATGAATTTTTTGAAGAAAAAAAAAATGCTTACACTTTTTCAAAAATGTTCAAAAGTGGTTTTTAAATAGTTGTTGATGATCTCTCTATTTAATCATTATTTTCAACAAAACATCACATGCATACTTTTGTATGAAAAATGGTTGAAACCAATGCTTTATTAGAGAGCGCCCTATTGTGTGCTTTTTGAATGATAACAGGCTTTTTACTTAGTCGTTTGTATTTTTGTATACCTTTCGAGCATGGTGGGGTTATAAATATTAGTTTGTAATGTAATCAAACTTAACGCGACAAGAAATAACAGGTGTTAAGTTACGTTACTCTAACTCCAGAACCAAGAATTTAGGGGGAATTTAGCCCGCTTATCGGCCGGGAGGAAAATTGAAAATTATATTAGGGAGGATTAAGGGAGATTTGATTTGGTGCGCTCGCTAGTGATAACATAATTCGCTTTACAGTCTGAATAATAGACTAGCATTGCAAAGTTCAATTAGACTATGGATAACAATTTAGTGGCTTATCAGCCGATCCCCCTCAATTTGAGATGGATGTTATGAAACTCTTTCCTGCCATGGTTGGATGTTTATATTTAATTTGATACCGCCTCCTGCCTCTCTGGGATGGTATTGACTTTTATTTAGAAATTATATCTTTGTTTTTTTATTGAACCTCGTTTTGCCTGGATACTGATTTGGGCAAAACATGTATGTTTGATAAATATGGCCGGTATAGCGTGAAAAACTATTGGAGAAGTTTGGGAGATTTTTGTAGATTCATTCGTTCATGGTTGTTTGTTCGGAAAGCATGTTGATCTATGTTGGTTAGAGAAAAAATATCCACCACCATCCCCAACCCCCACAAACTATGGGGTGATGAGATAATTTGTTGGATTTATATTGCCTGAAGCTTGCTTGATCGCACGCCGCGCGTGGGTCGCAGGGGAATTTTGGTCCTTTTTCTTTCACCTTACATTATTTGTTGATTTGGAATAAGACAATATTCTTTTCTTTAACAAGGTGTTTTTGGAATAGGATTTTTCGCCCCTGCCAGGCGAAATTGGCATTTTTTGCCACAACACAAATTATGTTTTTGTTAATTTTAAAATAATACACGCACGAAATTGTTATTTCGTTAAGCTTTTGTGCCACTTGAGAATAAGGGGTTTAATTGAAATTATGATTGATATATAATACGCATGCAATAGTCTATCAGGTTATGTAAAGCAGCAATTTTTTTTGCTATAATCTTGGAAACACTTTTTAATTTGGTCTAAATACATTACTGATGATAAAAAGTGATGTTTCCATTTTTTATTTTTGGTCCCAGGGTGCATTTTGGCGATTTTAAAGATAATGAGCTAATTTGCATTTTTTTAAAATAAGGTCAGGGGTCATTTTCTATCTAGGAATAGTACAATATTGATAAAAACTAGTATTCTATAGTATTTTGGGGCAAGGATTCCATTTCCGGTGCTCTTTTGTAAGTGCTGTATGGGAAACACTCTGAAATCCAAGATGGCTGCCCCTAATTTGCATATTTATGAATATTATTGATTTTCAGTGGCTACAGCCCCCCTAATAAGCAATAATTCTGGATTATTATTTGTCAGTTATGTTCTAAGTATGTATTTAAGATATCAAAGATGAGTTGCCATCGTGGCAACCTCTAGTAATGCATATTATTTGCATAATTATGTATTTTACCTAATTTGCATATTCCCCCAAATCGAGTATATTGGGAACCCGGCAAGTAAAAAAGACAAGTAACACCACTTTTCCAAGGTTTTAGGGGGCAAAAAATCAATTTATGATACTTATTTACCTGTATCACCTCGGCAACCAACATAAATCCAAGATGGCCGCCTTTGTCATTTTAAAGTAAATATTGCTATTTGCTACTTTAATGGCATTTAATTGATCAAAATATGATTTGTTTACTGAAAGCAAACAACTACATTGTGATTCAAGTATTCTAGTTGCTCATTCCAATAATTAAAAGTCAAAACATTATAATATCAATCTAATATAACCGAAATAATATAGACGTGTATCATAACATGCGTAATTTAGGGAGCAGCCATCTTGGATTTGAGATGGATGCCATGGTGATACAGGTAAATAAGTATCAAAAATGGATCTGCTGCCCCCCAAAACCTTGGAAAATTGGTGTTACTTATCTTTTTTACTTGTCGGGATCCCAATATACTCTATTTGGGGGAATATGCAAATTAGGTAAAATACATAATTATGCAAATAATATGCATTGCTAGAGGTTGCCACGATGGCAACTCATCTTTGATATCTTAAATACATACTTAGAACATAACTGACATATAATAATCCAGAATTATTGCTTATTAGGGGCTGTAGCCACTGAAAATCAATAATATTCATAAATATGCAAATTAGGGGAAGCCATCTTGGATTTCAGAGCGTTTCCCATACAGCACTTACAAACGAGCACCGGAAATGGAATCCTTGCCCCAAAATACCATAGAATACCAGTTTTTATCAATATTGCACTATTCCTAGATAAAAAATGACCCCTGACCTTATTTCACAAATATGCAAATTAGCTAATTATCTTTAAAATCGCCAAAATGCACCCTGGGACCAAAAATAAAAAATGGAAACATCACTTTTTCTCATCAGTAATGTATGTAGACCAAATTAAAAACTGTTTCCAAGATTATAGCAAAAAATTTCACAACATTTATTTGTACTACATTAGGGGATATACTACAATCCCGCTCCTCTCAAATGTTGTTCATTAATGTTCTGTTGGCTATACGCTCGTCTGCCAAGGTCATGTGTCCAGCCAGCGATTGACCTTGCACCCTAATACTTTTTTCCGACGTATACGCCTAGTCTGTCATAATTCATGTTCGTTGAATTATTTTGCAGTACATAATTATGTTGCTGGTTGGAGCACATGTATTCACCTTTTAATTTCCCGCCTATGCGTGGAGGATATGAGAGTTTAAGAGCGGCCAGTGTCATGCTAGAAATATTTTAGTTTATAAATTTATGATGGCCCGGGCCCCCCGTTTTCTCAGGTGGTAGCTCTTAATAAACACTTGATAATTCATGTAAATAATTTAAGTGTTCTAATTACAATCATACTTTATTTGACTTAATATGTTAAACGATAATAAGTGCGTGATGTAATTGTACTTTTGTTTCAATTTATTGTTGAAATTTCGGACATGCCTTTCGAAATTAAAACCATGGAATACCGCAAATTTGGTTGTTTGTTGTAGTTTATTCGTTGTCTGGATTAGAATAATGGTGCATGTTTTGGTTACTAAAATTCAGTTTGACTAACACTGTACTCTCTTTACCAGAACTCAACTATCCCTTTAAACTGTTGAAAACATGCAATTTGGTGTGACTGTATTTGTTTTTAATACAAACTCAAGCTGGAATATTGACTTAAAAGGATATTTTGAAGGGTTGATGGGGTAATTTATTTGGTTCGCACGACCACTTTAAGTCAAATTGGCAATAATTATTTCAAGGCAGCGGAATTGGCTTTATATAAGCATGCATAAATAGGTCATGGCATCGCGGCATCTGGATAAGAAATAGTTCAGGTTAAACAAAAATGAAATGAGGAACAATTTATTTATTAAATCACATCATGATCATGATAAATACACTTTCCGATCAGCGAGATGGGAGGTACATATTATTATGACCGACATTTCTAGTTTATTTATTTGATAATAACAATAAATTCTTGATTATTTATGGGAAGCTAAACGAGTTATGTGGAATGTCATCGTCCATGCTATATATCACGTTCCAATGCCTGAATGCTTGACTTGGGTCAACCAGGGTTACTCGGAAGATTGTTGTTGTTGGTGTTGTTGTTGTTGATGTTGCTTTAACGTATAATGTGTGCTTCCCTGGCGAATAGTTCACAACCTTAAGGTTGTCATGCGTGGGCATGCTACACCGCGAGTCGCCATTTTGAACTAGACTAGTGTGCGCGCACCATAGAAGTATGACTCCAACACTGCATAACGCTGATCGAGTGTACATTATGTATAATAGCTAAAATACTAAAAGAATGCCGCCCCCTCCCCTCAACATTTCAAGTAAATGTTAGGGTTGAAAAGGTCATGCATTAAATGGCTGAGGATTTGTTCATTTCTAGACTTCATTTTCTTGATCCCTATACAAAGTATTCAGGGGGCGTCAGGTCTGCAGTGATGCGGTAATAACTATCTTTTTATCGTTGAGTTGTTATCCCAAGGAGTTACCATGGATGGAGTCGTAACTGTCACTAATTGATTCAAACACCTGTCTATATTCTAAAGGCGAACAAAAGGAGAAGTGGGGCTTTGCGGTTTATTTGAAGTTCGATCTTCGATGCCGCCAAGTGAAACCAACGACTAGCTAATTAATTGCTAAAGATTTTGAAATTTCAAGATAATTCAACTTATTAATGTTCATTTATTTGTGACTAGTGCATGTTTAGTGGTAGACTTGATATACGCGCTGTCAAATGGAGATGAAATTATAATCATTTCCTACATGAATTGAGAATAAATCCAGATAATTCTTGAATTAATATGATTCTTTGAAACAGTATTACTCCACTTTCCGATCATTTCCGACAATTGACATTAAAGCCCTCTGCAGACAGAGCCGACTCGACCCGATTCGCCTGGTTTACATTCGGATCGGCTCAGTTTTCAGTGCCTCGCGACACACATTTTGCCAGTCGAGAGACAGTCGGATGCCAGTTGGGGCCGATTCAACACGATGAATCGGATCCGACCGACCGGGCCCAACTCTAGCCTGATTGAAACCAGTCGGATCGGGTCGAGTCGGCTCTGTCTGCAGAGGGCTTTACACATACTAGTACTCTTGAGATATCACTCTAATTGATAATACACGTCGCAATAGTGCCCAGGCACTACGTTAATTTTCATTATGAATATTTCAATTTCCACACATTTTGTTTTTATTTCGCGCACACTTGCTATCTAGAGTTCGGGTTTGCGAATAACAAAGCACACCTCTCTTTGAAATGTGCCAATACGTATGTAATCAACCGAAACGTCAATGTTTTTCCACCTGCAAGTAAAATTCAGGTCCAATTCAAATGAGCACATTCACAGGCGGCATCGAACATCTAGTAAAGGATTTGAATCTATTGTGACTCCAGTATATACAATAGCTCTTTGGTTATCCAATCGAGCCTAGATTTGAGTAAGTTTAATACACACGAATTTGATTTGCATGGTTGGGTATAGGGTCTACTTGTACTAATGATCTAGTCTCACTTTAATAGCGTATCTCCTACAGTATCCTATCCGTTTGACATCCGGAAGGTATACACGCAGAATACTGGCAGGAAACGAAATGATGCGGAACAAGTTCGGAACGGACTAGTTAGGATACTTCTAATTCCGCTCCGTTTCGTGTTAAACGGAACGTCATGGAATTTCAACATTATTTTGCTAGATACTGACCGTTTCGCCGCATTTTGGTCGGATAGGAAACGGAAGGAGATACGCTACAGTGTGACTAGTCCATTTAAGCACCTTACACACTCGGGTCAAGGGGGCTGAACCCACGCCTACCCCCACTTCAGACCACCTTATACGCCTGTGTGAACGGTGGTGTATCACTGTTCTTTGTCTTTGAATCAAGAACAGGGAGAAATTTTAGGAGTTGGTTAGAGGGAGTATTTTAGACTTAGGATGGATTATTGGTTTAGAGGTCCCGGTAAGAGGTTTATTTCTTGTAGTGCTTTTCAACATGAAGATAGGGGGAGATGAGTACTAGTATACGATCGCGATACAATACTAAAAACGGATTTGTTTTGGTCTTAAATACCTTAAGACATTAATCACCCTCTTCGCTTTCGTTTTTCCCATTTGGATTTACTCTTCTTCTTTTTTTTTCTTCACAATGAGTCTTGTACTTCTTCTTCTTCTTCTTCTTCTTCTTCTTCTTCTTCTTCTTCTTCTTCTTCTTCTTCTTCTTCTTCTTCTTCTTCTTCTTCTTCTTCTTCTTCTTCTTCTTCTTCTTCTTCTTCTTCTTCTTCTTCTTCTTCTTCTTCTTCTTCTTAGTATTATTATAATCATTAGTATTAGGATGTTGTTATTATTATTAATATTACGACGTTACCGCATTAAAATTATGAAAATTTAACTATCGTGGGTTTTAAATGTCTTTACATTTGTTACCCTATTCTTCTATTCTTTTTCTGTATTATCTTCTTCTTCCCCATCTGCACCTTCACCATCAGCAGCAGCAGCATCATCATCATCTTTTCTGTAGATCAGCACACAAAGAGGATTAATCTGTAAGAGCTATGTCGGCGCAGAATTATATACCAAGGAGGTATTAGAAAACCTCCTTGGATATACAAACAATTTCGCTCTTGAGTTCGATATCTCTTCGGCAAATCTGGCGACACAACTTTATAATAGGAACAATGAAAGGCACTTTAGACCCCTCTGACCCCTATACCATTTTATTTCACTTGCCTGTTTATCTATTTGTATTAACATAGCGGATATAAGTCAGCAGTTTTTTTTCAAATAAGCGTAGACAAGATAGTCATGTAAAGCGTGTAGAAATTAGGAAGACATTCCCATACACACAATGAGGTATGGGCGCCAGCATGCAGCCTAATATTGTTTGGGGGAAAAAACGTAAGTGAAAGGCAAATTAAACCAAAAATAACAATACAACAGTGTCAATTTACATTTACAATGGTGGGGAGACAAGGCAGACGGTATAATCATGTAAGATCAATTGAAGTCCCAACTAGCAAATAAAATTAACTCAACTTCCAGCGGGTATTAAGGAATACAAGAACGCTTTGGGGCATGACAATACACAATATCAACATATAAAATTAATGAAACACCAGTATGCGAAAAGCAATGCATTACAAATGTCGCCTATGGTCAGCCTTAATCAAATTAAAGCAAAATTATAAGTAATGTGTGAACATTTCACGTTAATTGGATGTTTTTTGGCTGAGAAATTAGCAAAAATGCAAAGTGATATTCACTAACTCATTGCACTTACTTTGTACACGACTTAAATTATCCCGTAGACAGTTTAACATCTGAACAGTTCAATGGTAAATATATTTTGAACGAAATGGAAATTCGAAAAACCGAAACCTGTCCCGTGCTTTTATTGTTAACGTGAATATGATAAGGTAGGAGAGAACCACTAGAGTTCCAAATAAATTTTGAGGATTTGGACAATGTTACTTAGTCCCTTTAAAGTGTTAGGTGGCACAGGCAGGGAAAGCCAAGCTGATTTTAATATAAACCCCTCACAAAAAGTTCCGCAATTCAAGTTTGAGCGTTCATAACTCTCCAATTACTTTATTACCGTTCATGATTTTGGTATCATTGAAAAGCTTGCATTCCCCCCTTTACATTGATATGACATTTGCTATGAATACTTTATCATGGAATGTGCATGACACCCAAATATGGGGCAAAATCAAAAGTGAAATGTTGCAAATGCATTGATATTGTCAACAATGTACCCTTCTTTTGTTGGGAGAATAGAGACGTTCTAAATGATGTTAAGTCGGTCATGCGTGAATGTCAATGGCGAATTGTAATTTTCTTTGGAGGATGAAATGTGTCTTTATGAATTTGAGGTGGTGCAATAACGTTTGTGATTGTTGTTAGGAAGATGCAATGTGTTTTATTGACTGATTGAGAAATTATCATTATTGCCGCAATTTTGTCAGTTTTCCAAGTTTACACAACATCCACCACAATACAGTACAAACGTCACTTTTCATTGTCCAAACAACTGAAGAATTAATTAGTGTATTCATGATCACTTCAAAATCATTCCATCGTCCATGCGAAATGATAATACGTCATTTACATCATGCATGATCGCCTCAACATCATTCAAAACATCATTTATCCTCCCAATTACATGATAAATCATATTGACAATAATATCAATGCATTTTGCAACTTGTCACTTTTGACTTTGCCCATATTCGGATGTAATGCACATTCCATGATAACATAACCATAACAAATGTCATACCAATGTAAAGTGGTGAAAATAAACTTTTCAATGATAACAAATTTATGAACGGTAATAAATGAACGCTCAAACTTGAATTGCGGAACCTTTTGCAACATTTTGTACAAATCAAACATAATAATAACTTCTCAACCAGTCAATAAAACACAATACATCTTCCTAACAACAAACAAAAACGTTATTGCTCCCCTGAAATTCATAAAGACACATTTCATCTTCCAAAGAAAATGATAATACGCCATCAGCATTCACGCATGACCGACTTAACATCATTTAGAACACTTTATTCTCCCAAACAAAGGAGGGGACGCTGTTGACAATATTACTGCATTTTGCAACATTTCACTTTTGACTTTGCCCCATATTCGGATGGCATGCACATTCCATGATAACATATTCACAACAGATGTCATATCAATCTAAAGGGGAGTATACAAGCTTTCCAATGGTACCAAATTCATGAACGGTAATAAAGTAATAGGCAAGATATGAACGCTCAAACTTGAATTGCGGAACTTTTTGTGAGGGGTTTAGAAAGCCCTTGTAGTTCTGGGGTTTATTCCCTGAAATCCCTTAGTTTAAAGGGGTAGTACAGTTTTGGTAAGGCTGAACTTTAGTAACCAAACCTGGACAGTAACATTATAAACTAATAGTTATAACTCCACCATGCTCGAAAGGTATACAAAGTTACAAACGACTAAGTAAAAAGCCCATTATCATTAAAAAAGGAGCCATTAAAACACAAGAGGGCGCTCTCTAAAAAGGCATTGGTTTTCAGCATTTTACATACAAAATTATGCATGTGATGTTTTATTGAAATCATGATTAAATAGAGAGATCATCAACAACTATTTAAAAAACGCTTTTGAACATTTTTGAAAAAAGTGTATGCATTTTTTTATTTTTTTGAAAAATTCATCTAATTATTTGGGCCCCCAAATAATTATAAGATCAGATATTGATATTTCAGCCGTTTCTGGACCGATTTTGACAAAATAAAGTTTATTCTGCCATTAAAATTGCATGTTCTCTCAAATTCGACACTCAGTTTTTCATTACCTCACAACAAATTGTGATGTGCAGCGCCCTCTCTACCAAAACTAAACTACCCCTTTAAATATGCATGATGGTCAGACGAATAATTATCATAAACCTGACACAATCCCGAGGGATATATGCAATCCACTTACGGATACGTGCGATGGATGGATCACCGAAGTGATGCAGTTTTTTGTACAAATGATTTCAAATTTTCCCTATATATGTTTGAAATAATCAAATAAACCAACGCGTTTTACTGCTTCAGTAATCTAACATAATTATGTTGTAGTAAAGGAAAGACACAAAACACTTTCATGATCATGATGACTACTGAATCACCATACAGCGTAACGGATGCCCGAAGAATATACAATTTGCGTAATTAAATTATCCTATGTTAAAAGTCGTCTCCATTTGCTTCATGCACAAAACATTTCGCCGGATAGAAAAACGTACATTGCCTGACAAGGAAGGAACCGACAAGAATCGCATGCGAGTGGATTGAAAATGTTACTCTCCGCCGGGCATCCGTTTTATACGCTATCCGATGATATGTGACCTGGGCCCCGTTGCAGAAAGAGATACAATCGATTGTAAGTTACGATTGATCGTAAGTCAACAAATTTACGCGTTTCAACCAATCAGATTTGCGCATCTAGAACACGTGATCTGACTTACGATTAATTGCAACTTACAGTCGATTGTATCTCTTTCTGCAACGGGGCCAACATGTCTTTACTGACGAACTCTCTCTACGTCACAACATCCTTGGGCAGCGTTTAGCACGTATGCGCCACATCCTTTGATCGGCGTAGAACCGGAATTAATGGGATATAGTAACATCAAAGAGCTATTATTAACATTATCAAATCCAATAAAAACGTACTTAAAACTCTATCCTGTGGTTCTAAAAAATCTCATTGTATTCGTTGCATTGCCAAAATAAGCATGTGGTTCGGTTTGCTGAATTACTCTTCCGTTGTTAAAGGGCAAAACTAATATTTGTATAATAGAAAGGTAACATCTTTAGTATTCCATTCCATCAACAAGTTCACAAAAATATGTTTATTTGCAGGAAAAAAAATATAATTGGAAACCGCATCACCATTCTAAAGCATGCGTTTATGCGGTCTGAATTGTGTAGACTACCGCGGGTGCAGCAAGCGAATCGCTCGGAATTATATTGCCTACAAACGTACGCGTGAGTAGAATTGGCGCACTCGCAAACCAGGAACCAGGAAATAGTAGTGGTTCCGTAAGTGATGGAAATTAATTGTTTTGTTTATGAATTACACAACCCTTTGCAAAATGTTGGGTATCTATTTGATATCACAAAACGGTACCAAAACATATAATAATGTGTTGTTCTTTGCCTGGAGATCCCCTTTAAGATATTTACGGTTGATCCATGGGTAAACATGGTTAAAAGGTTTGTCCTCGATATACGAAAGGTACTTAACTCTTGATTAGGATTGAATATATACCTTCAATTTAGAGTCAAACATTTTGTCATTGGTCACCCTTTTCTACCAGCTACCACCAGTCCTGTCTATTACAACATTAACCTGCCTATAAAGGTCATCTCCTTAAAGTGATCCATTAAATTTACACTTTTCTCCCAAATGAGATACTAGTTGAGACTTCAATCATATACCAATATCAATTGTAAGATTCTTGAGAATGATAATGTGAGATTTTCAAAGAAAATTACTAACGTTTACCTCGTGGAAAAGGAGTAAATCGGTGTCTGATTTTATCCCGAATATTCCCGATCGTCCGCGTGGAGTATCCAAATTCGAATACTATTTGACTACGGTCGAAAGCGTCTACAGTCGCTTTAACATCCAATCTTAAATAATTATCTCCATAATGAGGGAGACATCTTAAAGGGATCTAGTAACTTTGTTGACATGTGCAAAAAGTGATGAATGGTTTAATAATGCAATGTATATTGTTGCTATCTCATATGTCCACAGGGTATTGTGTGAAAATTTCAAGTCAAATGGACATTGCATGGCCAAGTAATGAGCGAAAATGCAAAGTGATATTCACTAACTCACTGCACTCACTTTGTACACGGTTTCAAAACTCCACGGTCGGAGTTTTTCTTTATATCTGAATACTTTGATCGTACATATCATTGCAACGAAAGGGAAATTTGAAAAACCGAAACCTGTCCCATGATTTTAATGTTAATACGAATACAACAAGGTATAAGGGAACCGCTAGAATTAAAATTTTATTTTTAGGATTTGGACAATGTTCCTAAGTCCCTTTAAAAATTCAGGACCATATTTCATTCCCATGTTACCATAAGCCAAACGACAAGGTACAAGAGAGGTATGAAAGCTACAGGAGATTTTGTCAAAGTTAATGAATCACTTAAATGTCATAATTTTGTCCCTCCTTTGGATCGTCCTCGAAACGAAAGGTATTTGTCCCTTTTGCTGTATTCAATATAATTATGTATGTTAATCCTTTAATCTACAGTCAAAACATTTTCATTGACCACATTTCTCCAGCAGCTACCATGCCTATTATGACAATTATCATGTCTACATAAATCGCTATATAATTACTTTATTACTTTTATAAATTGTATGGTTACATTTTTTTGTCTATTATCTTCCCACATGTTTGTTGGTTTTTTCTAGATGTTTTTTGTTCTATAATTATGTACTTAATTTGATTGTAAAATAGCTTGTGTCAGTTCACCAACTTCTCAATTTTCTGTATTGCATGTTTATGGTGTATGTATCAATAAACTGAACACTGTTATGCATACCTGTCTACAGTGGCGTAATGAGCAAAAACTTTTGGGGGGCTAAACAAAATCCGCATCACCACCGGATATTGCGAGGGAGCGAAGCGACTGAGCGGGGGGAGGGTGTGGGAGGGGGACACCCCCCTCCCACGGTAGGGAGCTTTTGCATTTTTTGACTTGAAACTGTGCAATCTGGTGCATACCTGGAAAGGAAATTCTGACTTGACGACATATAATATAATGTGCGTTAGTGCGTCATCATTGTCATGATTCTTAACCAGAAGAGGTTATGATTGATTCATGAAGAAAAACAAAAATGGACTCCCAAAATAATATTCGCAAAGTGACATATTCAGTTCAAACAGTGCATCAAAAGCATTATTTTGTGACAAAACAACATGAACATTGTATTCCAGACGTATACAAGACCGATTCCCGAGGTAGCGAAACGATAACCGAGAGGGGGAAGGGTGGTGGGAGGGTGTGATGGTAGGTGGGTGCACGGTAAAGGTGCTTTTGCAATGTTTTAGTTGAAATTATGCAATCTGGTGCATACTTGGGAAGGAAATTTGACTTGACATGAAGTAAAATCTGAGTTTTCTTGTCTAAAGAAATACTCTTTTCTTTCAATCACTGTTATCGAATTAGATAAAGCCATGATTTAAATTTATTTGGGGGGCAAGCGACCCCCCCCCCCCCCCCACCAGTACGCCAGTGCCTGTCTACAAAGGTCATCTTACATTGCTTGTTAGCCCACTTCGAATTATCACCCCGTCCATCACTCGCGACGGAGGTAAGAATGAAATTAATGTAAGAAATGTATGCATCATCGTTACATATTTGTCTCAGGAGGGGTTCAGCTACGGAGGGGGGGGGGGGGGGGGCGTGTACATACTCGCCTAATAATCTGACAGAACACAAAGAAAAATACAACGGGTCGGGAACCAAATAAAACACACATAACACATAGTGAGTGGCCTCCCCCCCCCCCCCCCCCCCCCCTCCCCCCTAAATAAAGAACCGAACAACAATGACAGTTATCAACGACAAACACAGAAACAAAACAAAACAAAACCAAGCGAAACACCATAAAACAAAGAGTACGCACATACACAACCCTTGGGGTCGAATGTGCCCCCATCATGTGCTTCCATGCCCCCCCCCCCCCTCCCCCCTTTGCCCCCATATGTGGTTATACTGGCTACACTACGTCATTGCACATTACACATAACACAAGGGCGGTCTCCTTGGCTCACCCTATTAATAATATGACAATAGCAATAACCACATGAATATGCCTCAAATTATTATTTGAGGAGCTTAATTTCAAAAGGCGCTAAATCCACTTTTCAAAATTTAGAGAAAACGGCTTTCTCTGTCCAACTTAGGACATAATGTCTATGGGAATATGAAAATGAAACGTTCCATAATTATTTTGATTTTGACTGTGAATTTTGTCCTAAAATCTGGATTTATAGATAGCTACGTAGCTGCCTGCTATCGTTAACTAATTTGTTTTATGGAAAGTGGACTAGGTACCTTTTTAAACTGAGCTCTTCATTTTATACTGCATTTAGATCTTACGTTTGTTAGTATACAGTGCCATTGAATTTCTCGTTCGTTCCATGGCCATGCATGTACATGCAAGGTCTTTCAGGAAATGTTTTGAATTTGTCCTTGACTCATGCAAATAGTTATTTGTCTACATTCTCAATCAAATGTAAATGTATGTACTGTAGTTGTGTTAACCCTTACAATTCCAATTCGTGTAGATTAACACCTCTCAATGGGAACATCGATCCACGTCGATTATATCTCTGGAATAATGGGACTTAACTTCGCCGTAGCAGAAAAGGTGGTGTGTCGGTACAAGGGTCGCTGTAATGCCCAGTACCCCATGACACATTTTTTTTTTCAGTTTTTTTTTTTCAGTTTTAGCGGGGCTACTATTCAACATGTTCAACGGACAACGGAGTTTGAGTTTGGGTTTATTGTATGTCTTGCTTTATTCCTTGCTTCAGCTTATCAACGGCTTTTTTGCAAGTCCATGCGCATGTTTAGTGCGTGAAGCAATGGAGACGACTTTCTCCACCGGATTTACGATTATTTGATTTCGCAAATGTTCTATTCGTCGGGCATCCGTTTACGCTATCCGGTGATATGTGTCGGGGCCTATACGGAGACTTATATACAAATTCCTTGTTATGCATTTCGAAGTGCAAGGATCATCTTCTGCTAATGGCGTTTCTATTAAATTAAATGTTGTAAAGTCGGGGTGTACATTGCAGACCGTGTCAAGGGCCCCAAGGCACGTAATGAAATTTTCTGTCGTAGACCCGCCGTAATCCTGCTATTTTACGAAAAAAAAAAGTTCGACAAGAGACTTCATACAAACGGTTTATGTTCGCTTGGTCTAAAACTCATTTTGTCTACTACTTACCTGATGCCTTTAACTTCAATGTCCCCAACTCCAAACATGATCCCTAGACCCTGACCCAACGCTTAACCCTAACCCTAATCCACACCCCTAACCCTAATTATAATTCTTAATTATAATCATAAGCCCTCAGAATTTATAATTTTTTAGTATGACCAAATAGTCGTAGACCAATCGGCAAGTTACCGTACACACTCTACAAAATGCATACTAGCAACTGCCCACAAGACCTGGCTGATATGCTTCCTCCTCCTCTGGATAGACGGCGGTGTGACTAGGTACAGCACATCACTGCCAGACCACGCACTCACCACTCCTGATGCTCGAACATACACTCTGGATAGAAGTTTTATTCACTCGGCTGTTCGAACATGGAACTCTCTTCCAGATCATATTGTTGGCAACATAACAACCACTGGTCTTCAATCCTTTAAAGGCCGTGCGCATGTTCACCTCTTGTCAAAGTAGTTTTTTAGTATTAATATATATTTTGTTTGTTTAATTTTATTTTTTGAGTTTGATGCAGTGGACCATTTGATTGGCCCTCTAGAGTCACAATAACACTCTGGTGGGCTATTGTTCACACTTGCACCTTATATACAAAAAAAAAAAAAAAACACACTCCTTGAGATATGTGACCGGCTATATAAAAACCCACAACTTGTAGGCAAAAAATCAATTTTGAGATTTCTATGCCATTCGAAAGGGCCGTTCATCAGCTTTGATATGTGGATGTAGTGTGGCAAGATCGGTAGAGCGCGCGCTTTCTGATCATGAGATCCCGAGTTCGAACCCTGCCCACTGCCTTTGTCCTTCAGCAAGACAGTTTATCCACAGTTGCTGCTCTCTACCCAGGTGTATAAATGGGTACCATGGTCGGGTGTTAATTAGCCTTTGCGCCATCATCAGTGGCAGCACGGCTAGTATGCTCCCCGGGGAGTTGAGAAAGTATGCAATATCATTGTGTGGGTTTGAACATGTACCTGATGACCATGGGTATTAATATTAATATGCGCGGTAGAATATATATACATAGTTTCCGCGCTCTATAAATGATTTATTATTATTATTATTATTATATGATACCCGTTGTGGCCGTTTATATTAATTTGGACAATATTTGGCAGAGTTATGATATGTTTGTATATATACATATAATGCGTTAAGTTGAAACTGAGATATTGACTTTTAAATAGACAACCGTAAAAACCATACCGAGTTTTCTTTCAAAATCGTTAATCACTTTGCAAGGGATTAATATTTCAACTGATTTTTTGCAATTTTCCTCCTGGGACCGATTTCAACTTCGGAAGCCCATAACTGCAAAACGTAATTACCGTGAGTTTTGATATATATATAACCGGTCGCATTATGTTCAGAAGTGCAAGGATCATCGTCTGTCAATTGACGTGGTAGATGAGTTCAGGCCGGGGAGGGGGGGGGGGGGGGGGGATGCTTCAGGCTTCAGACTGGGGCAAGGCCCCAAGGGGCCCCTTTTGTAATTTTGTATGTCGTAGACCCGCCATAATTCTGGTTTAAGCAAATGTGACAGGGAATTACTTTATACAAACATCCTGGTATGCGTTCCGAAGTGCAAGGATCACAATGCTATACCAATAATGGCGCAGAATGATGATGTCAGGAGTTGGGAGACTGGGATAAGGCCTCAAGGGCCCCGTTGGGCTGCAGCTTACCCGCTATAAGTGTACCTTATTGGGAGGTAATAAGTAAAGGTTTTTCTGGGAATAAAAGTTCATTCATATCTGACAAAGGCTGCCCCCCCCCCCCCAACACACAAACACACACACACGCACACGCACAAGTTACCCCCCGTTCCCCTAGTAGAAGCCTGAAATGACCCTGGTTAAAGCCAAATAAAGTTACCGAAAGGCATCTATATTCTAATATTCAAACGAATCGATCAATATTGTTGAATAAGTATTTTAAAAAGGGCTTGTGTGGTAAAATCCGAACCTTAGTATCGTTAAATGCATAAATATCGGAAGAAATCCAATGTGAGCCAGTGAAATTTGGCCTAAATCCACCGCCCGTTTGCACCTGTCCACGCCGCTATAGCGCTAGGCTGGAGATATCGACAAGCCCGCATACCGTGAGCTAGCATAGTCTTTTGGTTTGTATGTGGGGCGTTTCCCAATACTGTAATTTTGCTTTAAAATCCTCACTACCACTATTGATCTTGAGAACATGGTAAGTGTAATAAGCAAACAATCTTTAATTCAAGTTTGATCACAATACAACCACTCATGTCGTCAAATATTGATCAAATGTGTTGAAAGGACGACCAGGAAGTTAACTGTATAGTTTGTAATCTGCATAAGTGTATGTTTCCACGGGGAAGCCCCACCTTCATTGCACATTTTTATTTCTATTCCGTATATTATGTTTTAACATCGTCTATCATTGAACGATAAACAAAGTTTTTAACCATGTGGGGGGGGGGGGGGGGAATACGGCGACAGAGGGATTGGAGCAGGCAGAGGGGGTAAGCAAGAGGGGGTCATGTGGGGGGGGGGGGGGGCAGGGAGAAGTGGGAGAAATGGATTGGAGAGGAGTAGAAGTTAATGTCTATTGAGAGGGGGAATGGGGGGGGGGGGGGAGACTTTTGAAACGAAGTTTTATCTTTTGACTATGGGATGGAAGAGGGGAATACGACAGGGGTACCCAGCTAGCCACCTGACGTTGGGCCGATGTCGGAATTTGGTTGCCGGATGTCGGCATATCGCCGTTGGCTCGAGGTAAAAATGTCCGCCAGCCCAACATCGTCACGACGTCATTTTTGTGATATATTGGCATAAGGTCATTTTCCGACAATGGCCCAACATCATGTCATGAGATGATGTTGGGCCATTGTCGGAAAATGACGTTATGCCAATATATCACAAAAATGACGTCGTGACGATGTTGGGCTGGCGGACATTTTAACCTCGAGCCAACGGCGATATGCCGACATCCGGCAACCAAATTCCGACATCGGCCCAACGTCAGGTGGCTAGCTGGGTATATGTCAGGGGTATAGGAGTTGGTCGAGAGGGTGAGAAAGAGGGGATCATGGGGAGGGGCAGGCAGAAGTGGGAGAATGGAGAGGGGGAATGGGGGGAGACTTTGGAAACAAAGTTTTATCTTTTGACCATGGGATGGAAGGGGGGGATACGACAGGGGTATGGGAGGGTAATACAGATGGGGACGTGGGGGGCAGAGAGACGTGGGAGAAATGGGTTGGAGAGGGGGTAGATTGAGTGGGAGGGAAATGGAAGGGGGACTTTGGAAACAAAGTTTTATCTTTTGACCATGGGATGGAAGAGGGGAGGGGGATACGACAGGGGTATGGGAGGGTAATAAAGATGGGGACGTGGGGGGGCAGAGAGACGTGGGAGAAATTGATGGGAGAGGGGGGTAGATTGAGGGGAACGTATACGGGGGAGGGGAGAGACTTCGAATACCTCGAAAAGAGGTACACAATTAGGAGCGATCTGTGGGTCCTCTTTAAATATGCTTCTAGGACATGCCACCACTCTTCCAATAAATCATTCCTATACGAGCATGGTGTGTCATAAATTTACTATTCAACATGTTCAAATACAATTGGACAATTTTCCTGATTTATAACCCACTTTACATTGTATTTCATGTTTAAAACATTTACAGGGATCGAGTGACGTTGCTAACATGCACAAAGTGATGAATGGTTGATAATAATGTGTATTATTCTGTGATCTGATATGGCAACTAAGAAATGTGTGCAAATTCCACGTTCAATGGATGTTATATGGCAGAGAGTAATGAGTGAGATTGGAAGGTGATATTCGCTAACTAATTGCACTGACTTTGCACACAGTTATAACTTTCCAGCCTGTGGATAATTAAAAATTCGAACACTCCAATCGTATTTTTTATATATTTTTGACGAAAACGGAATTTCGAAAAACCGAGACCTGTTCCATGCTTATACTGGTAATTTTCCAAATAAACGGGTAAGTGAGAGCTGCTAGAGTTCGAAGTAAGTTTTGTGGATGTTGACAATGTTAATCTACAGATTTGATGGTACCATCATTATGCTGACCATGAGTCGAATGATTATTATAAGTGGTTTAAAAGGACTTACCAAACAAATTGTGATATACCGGTATCCAAAAATAAACGTCTTGGCGTTGCGAGAAAAATAAGGTGTCGTCATATGCTGAGCATGAGTCGAATGATTATTATAAGTGGTTTGAAAAGACTTACCAAACAAAATGTGATATATATATATCCAAAAAATAAGCGTCTTGGTGTTGCAAGAAAGGTAAGGTAATCCGTTGTCAGTTTTCCAAGAGATTTAACATCAGGAAGAATGTATCGGATGCGGTGAGACCAGTGTGGTCGAGACGCGTAATACGGTAATAATCAACTATCCCGACAAGAGGAGGGCGGAGGAAAAGTCAGAATCGAATTGCAAAGATTCCAAGAAAATTTCCTTCCGCGTCAGAAACGAATTGTCTACAAATAATATAAGATTATCAAGTTCGAAAAGGAATTTAGTCTGGAGAAAAATGAAGTTCAGCTTGTAAAAATGTAAATAAACGTTGAAGTCGAAGCACAAGATCCGTGTTAATACATTTTTCAGTGAGCATCAAACCGCGAAACGAGATTAAAGAAGAGATCATGTGTCAGTTTTCATGGTTGTTTTTCTCAAAACTCGAAGAGAGCGGTGGATAATTAGTTTGCCTATAATTATGCCTCCTATGATATACATAAAACAAGAAAATGTTGTACATCAAGTATATAATTATGTGACGTGAGGAAAATATTTATGAAGTCCCGGTGTATAAATAAACTGTTCAAACCTTTTTGTTTATGAAGATGCGCAACAGTAACACTAACATAGATTTCTCAAACAAGAGTACATTCCGTATACCGATGCAACTGCATAGTAGTATTTCCAACGATCGATATGAATAGGTCTTTACAATCAGGCTGTTCCGGAGCAGTCAAACTTTACTAATAAAATCATAGTGTCAAACCGAAGAGAATCAAGGTTATAGAGACGCGAAATGACGTACCGCAGTTAACTTGACACAAAAGGGCGACAATTCTAAGCCGAGTTTAGACAAGGTTAGAAAAGATCAGTGATTCGCTTCCGCACGAGCAGACTTTAAACGTGATGGTTCATCCAAAAGACAAATTCGAGTGTCTGTGATATCCGGGATCCTTAATCTACTTTCCAGTTGTTGAAGTAACCGATATAAAATTAGATATGGACGGTTCATGTACGGTGTCCGTGCTTACTAACAGACGAGGCTGAAAATGAAGTGTTTTTAGGTTGTAAGTAAACTTTGGATTGTGACTATGTATATTAGAGCGCCGCGAAGCGAAGCAAAGCGAATCGAAGCAACCTCCCGCGCGGCTATGGAGTGCATCTTGTGCCAAGAAAGACGGATCTGTATTACTCTGTAAAATAATATGTACAGTATGTAAGGGTATCTACAATATTTTTTTTATCTTCTTCCGTATTTCGAGACCACAACCAACTTGCTGGTTATTCTGTCACGGTTAATGTGGGAGGGAAGTGCGGGATGTGGTTAAAATGGTATGCGAAGTGTTTGTCCATAGCCTATAAGTCTTAAAGACACTTAGCAGATGATAGGTGGTACTATCCTTTTAAAGGGATAGTTTAGTTTTGGTATAGAGAGTACAGTATTGGTCAGTGAATTTGAGTAGCCCAAACCTGCACCATTCCATTATTAACTAATAGTTATAAGTCCACCATGCTCGAAAGGTATACAAAATTACAAATGACTAAGTAAAAAGCCTGTTATCATTTATAAAGAGCCGTTAAATCTCAATGAATTGGAAGCTTGGAAACTCCAGTGAACTTTTCTTCACTCCAGCAATTCATGCAACCACTAGGGGGCATGCACACAAACTGTATAAGGAGAGATACAGATTGGACATTAGAAGTAAATCTTTTAGTCAGAGGGTGGTATCAGACTGGAATAGCTTGCCAGAGAAAGTCGTTGAAGCAAAAACTGTCGATAATTTTAAGACTCTTTTGGATAAACATTGGTGGAATCAAAGATTCAAAACAGCCGATCCTTAATGCATGCGCAACTGAAGTTTATAATATAGACGTACAGAAGCAACAATCAACGTAGAGAAGACCGGAAAGTCTACAGGAGTCATCCTTCTTTTCCGTACCCTGATGTGATGTGATGTGAAGAGGGCGCTCTCTAAAAACTCATTGGTTTCAACCATTTCAAATGTGATGTTTTGTTTAAATAATGATTAAATAGAGAGATGATCAACAAAACAAAACAAAATGTATGTACATTTTTGAAAAGTGTAAGCATTTTCCTTTTCAACGGCTGGTTCAAAATTATTGAATTATTGTGGGGCCCCACAATAACTACAAATAGTTATATTCATGGATATTTCAGCCGTCTCCGAACCGATTTTGATCAAATAAAGTTTATTCTGTCATTAAAATTGTATGCTCTTTCAAATTTGACACTCAGTTTTACATTATCTCACACAAAATTATTTCGTGCAGCGCCCTCTATACCAAAACTCAACTATCCCTTTAACTCTTAGTTCCTAACAATATTATGGAAAGCCATTTGTAGTCTTGGAATAACACATATTCAATAACAAACACATACAAGTTTTTGAGACATCCAACAAAAATATATATCAATTATTTCAATGCTGCTTGTTAATAGCTAATACTTATTTTATTAAACTTTATGGCTTTTCATAGGACTTGATTCAACAATTTTACAAAGCAAACTAACGCATTTCAATAATTGTTAGGCCCAACTGAATCTTTGTGAGACACCCCCAAGCACGGGCGTAGACATGTCATTGATACCCATTCAACTGAGGGGGGGGGGGGGGGGGGGTGATCTATTCATTCATCCCCCCCCCCCACACCCCAGTTGAATAGGTATTACGTAAGTCGCTACGCCCGTGCCCCCAAGGCATTCACGGTTCCAAGCTGTCAGACAATCAATGTTGCAATATTACTTACAATCAAATAAACGATTGGCCAGACATTTATGATTATTATTGATATAACGATGTGCGCGTGATTGACGACAAATGGAGCCAACGAACAGCAAATCATGCTTTATATATAATGATGATGATGATGATCCACATCATTTGTATGGCGCCATGTATCTGTTCAAACATTCAAAGGGTGCCGCTCCTCCAAAAACTCAATTTACTGCACATATTGCTTGAAAAGAAATGTTTTTAGGCCTGCTTTGAAACCTTCAAGTTTGTCAATTTTGCGAAGCACAAGAGGGAGGGAGTTACAGAGGCGTGGAGCAACTGAAGAGAAGGCACGATCACCATACTTCTGGAGTCGTGTCCGTGGGACGTGCAGAAGAAGACCTGACGAGCGTAGCCCTGGACGAGACTGATTCTTTTCCACCAAGGACAAACATATCAACATATGTGCACATTCAACATATATATATATATATATATATATATATTTAGTAATAATATAAATAAATATATATAATCAAAACGATAGTAGCATTATGAAATTAGTTAACTACATTAACTTGATTGAACTAAATTAATACATGGAGTATATTAGACGAATGTGTCTTCTTTCACTATTACATGCACTACATGGAATTGTTGAATGTTCGTCTGATGGGAGATGGTGTCTTTCTTTGATCATGAACCTTTCTAGCAGCGTGCTGCAAGGAACCAGCCGCGATACATTCGGGAACCAGTCCCCAAACCGACGCAAACCCGACACTACACCAATATTACTGCACACCGACTGTCAACTAAACCTATATATAGTAATGATCACTAGCGTACCCAGGGTTTTTTTCAAGGGGGGGGGGTTATTTCGTCGGTTATTTCCTCAAAAATTTTCGAGGGGGGGTGTCCGTGAAGGATTTTCGAGGGGGGGGGGGGGGGTGTCGGTCAGAATATTTCGAGGGGGGGGGGGGGGGGTGTCCGTCAACAAATGTTCGAGGGGGGGGGGCGTCCGTGAAGAATTTTCGAGGAGGGTGTACGTCAAGAAATTTCGAGGCCGAGACCGAGATCGGTCAACAATTTTCGAGACCGAGGCCACTTGTTAAGTTGTGGCCGAGACCATTGGTTATGATGGTCGAGACCGCTAAAAAGGTGGTCTCTAGACCAGAACAAAGTGGTAAAAGGGGGGGGTTCAAACCCCCCCCCCCCCCCATAACAGTCATTTGTTCATCAAAGGGGGGTTTGAACTCCCCCCACCCCTGGGTACGCCTATGGTAATGATCATGGTGATAAGGACAGAATCACTTTGGTTTGGCGGTGTGATTCGTCTTGGCCAAATTGTCGAAACAACCGAGTATAGTATCCTTTATACCTCACGAGAGGGCGACATTTTAGAAAATCAAATGCTACCATTGGGTCTTCTGTATGATTTGAGCAAGCCTTTGCAGATAGTGAAAACCGTAAAATTTGACACAAATCATTAATCATGATAATAAAATAATGTTGTCACATCGTCAGTATCTAGTATCCACGTTTGGAGTAGCAAATGAGTTGGAGTTATTTAAAGTTGTGACGTTAAAGGGTACCACCACCCAAAAATAATATCTTTAGTAGTCCATTCCATCAACAAGTTCACACAAATATGTTTGAAAACGCATCACCATTCTAAAGCATGCGTTCATGGGTCTGCATGTACGAAGACTACTTTGTCCAGAGCGAACGAATCGTCCGGGATTGTATTGTCTCAAAACGTACGCGTAAATAGCATTGGCGCACTCGCAAATGTACGGAACCAGGAAATAATAGTGGTTCCGTAAGTGGTGGAAATTAATTGCTTTGTTTATGAATTACACAACCCTTTGCAAAATGTTGGGTATCTATTTGATATCACAAAACGGTACCAAAACATATAATTATGTCTTGTTCTTTGCCTGGTGGTCCCCTTTAAATCACCAAGTATCGACTCCTGCTAGAAAATAGTCCGAGCTGTTAACAAACCATTCACATCTTGAATCTCGACATAAATTAAATTCGCATAACGCCCTCATTATTCAAAATGTACTTATGCAATTCATATAATACTTAGCCATGCTAAAACCATATGAAATCGTAATTGGCTTTCTCCGGGATTCGAACCCAAGACCTCCAGATTGCTAGACCGGTCGGTGTCTTCTACCACTAATCTAGAAGACGCCTCGACGGGATGGTACAGTTTCAACTATTTGTGACTTTTTACAAATATTTTCGGGTATAAAAATGTATGGAAGCGCTTTCGAAGAGCCTCATCTCATCGTTCTGTGTTTTGCACCCCCCCCCCCCCCCACCCCAGGGCCCCCACACCCCCATCCAATTTTGGTTTATATTTTGTTAAACTGTAAGTACAAGAAGTACGGAAATAAATCTTAGCAAAAATGTAATTTCGACATCCGCCCTCTAAAGTTCAGTTGTTGCCATGCAGACAACACTTTCCCCAGATAATGTAGCAGGTACCTTGAAGAAAGTAGCCAGTTACTTCGTGCATTTTCAACCCCTTCCAAACACCTCCTCGCGGGAGTATATAATACCGTTGCACGTTTTGAAGTTTGGTCACACTGCGATTGAACTTGGTTTGTGCGCGGAGCCCAGGAGAACGATGCCAACAAGTGGCCGCTTTGAAGAACTGAGTCTGAGACGTCTCAGTATCGTATAGTATGCATTACATGCATTGGGGAATTGAGGAGCATCGGAGATTGTCGAATTGTATCGAGTCAAAGTTTGGATTATAATAATATAAAGCACAGCGGACCAGTCAGCTAGATTGGCCAGGAACGGCAGATACAAGTAAGGAGTAATTAGATATTTATGTAGTTACATCAGCGTGCTGTTATTTCAGTACCTCAATGGTTTGATTACTACATGAGCATGATGAGGATGAGGTGTACTTTTTTTGTCCACAGTGGTGTGGCGTAGTCGAACTGGTTGAGGGGGCACGCTTCCGGGGGGGGGGGGGGGGGCACTCGAATTATTTTTGTACGGGGTGTGCCTCACGGAACTCTGAAATGGGGGTCTTAAGAGCTGACTACAAGCACAACATATAGGGTCTTTGGAGCTACAAAATCCCTCAAACGGGAGTTAAGGTGTCTAAGGAGCAGACTAAAACTACAAAATACATGGACTTGGAGCTACCAAAGACCTGTACGGAAACCCTCAAATGGTGGTCTTAAAGAAGAATAATGGACTTGGCGCTACTCAACTACCTACCCAAGTCATTCCGGGGGTCTATGGAGCGGCAATCGGGTGTGAAAACGGGGGTCTTGTAAGCGGCACGAGTGCCCCCCCCCCCCCCCCCCGGGGCACGCTCTTTGAATCCTTTAAGGTTTGTTTTATATAGAGACAAACACCGCGTAATTCCTCAACCCAACTGAATCTTGGCGAGTCATGACATATATGAGAATTTGCGAATCTAGTTGACAATCGGTTAAAGCCAAATAAAAGTTCATGTATTGGGAAATTTACCGAAAGCATCTACGTCGGCCATACTAATTATTGATCAATATTTGTTGAAATAGTATATTAAAAAAAGGCTTGTGTGGTAAAATTCGAACTTTAGTATCGTTAAATGCAGAAATGTTGATTGAATCTTCAATTCACGCCGCTAGCATGCCGCTGAAATTGGGCCTAAATTCACCACTCGTTCGCCCCTCTCCGCCGGGCGCCGGTATTGGTCGACAAGCCCTCATGCCTTGCATACATGCGCTTGCAGCGTATACGCGGTTGAATTTAATATATGGTTAAAAGAATGTTGTTATTACGAACATTTCATTGCTCAAAGATTATATATTCTTTCGCATTTGTAGGTGATAAAAGCGTATTTTGCATTTGTTGTGTGTGCCCCACACTTTCCCAATACCGTTCTTTGGCTTTAATCGTATACGAGTAGAGGAGTATACAGAATACGGACGCAGTAGCAGTTACGTAGGACATAGTCCCAACGAGTTAATTTTCTCGCACATTCGTTTAAAAATCCCGGAAACATAAACTGTGCAAGTTCCTGGCTATAAAAGATCTATAGTTTGTCGTCAGGCCTGGGACATCCGCATTAAAGGGACTTGGTAACATTGTCCAAATCTTTTAAAACTTACTTGGAACTCTAGTGGTTCTCTCATACCTTATCATATTCATATTAACAATAAAAGCACGGGACAGGTTTCGGTTTTTCAAATTTCCGTTTCGTTCAAAAGATATTTACGAATGAAGTGTTCAGATATGAAATCGTCTATACCAGATCACTTTTAATGCCTTGTACAAAGTAAGTACAATGAGTTAGTGAATATCACTTTGCATTTTTGCTCACATCTCAGCCAAAAAACATTATCTAATTAACGTGAAATGTTCACACATTATACTTTGTGGACATATCAGATCACTACAATACATATTTTATTAATCAGTCATCAATGTTTGCACTTGCCAACAAAGTTACTAGATCCCATTAACACTGTGCGCGTCTGGCGACTGGGGAAGAAGGATCAGCAATATATATCTGACACCAACGACCCTATTCTCAGCCAATGGGGTTCCTGACTGGGACATGACAGTCTACAACGAGTTAAATTTCCCGAAAATAACCCGTTCCTTTCGAAATTAAAAATTCCCCAAATAATTTGTATAAAGACCACCGGGTTCCTGTGGGCAAGAGGTTAATTAAATAATCGAAGAAACTTAACATGTGTTAGTTCCTTGCTTTAAAGGAACTAAAGAATACAAGGTATGTTGGCACTTATTCCATAGTTAGTTGATGACTTGTAAACTAGGTCTGCAGAAAAAAAAAACTCCATGAAAATAAACACAGTAGGGATTTTAGGCTAATTTTCTGATGCCAAATCTCACTTAGCAGCCAGTTTACGCCCCGCCCACATTTAGGGTCCAACATCAGCAGCGTGATTGACACTTCATCGGCTTACGTCAACTAGCGACTACAGACTATGGGGTGAAGTTCTTTAGATGACGTCACACCAACAGAGGGCAGCATAATCGATTTTGGCGATTTCAAAGGGGCGTTCCCAGGACAATTAGATATTTAACTAATTACCCAAACATTGATTGATTTCATGGTAAATGACAGCCAAATTCTTTTTCTTGAGGAAAAATTACATAATTATAGAGAGCCTAATTGTGAAAATTAGGCCATCTAGACGCTGCAGTTCCTTTAACTAAAATAAATAAAGATCTATAGTTTGCCGTTGGTATGGTGATAGTAGCATTAACCCCTTCCCTATAATGGCGCTGGAAAAGGACATTCAGATTTTGGTGACACCGCAGCTACTACGACCGTATATTCTCGTCTAATTTGTTTATAGTTCGTAATGGCCTAGTCGAACTGTAGCGTATATATCCTTCCGTTTCCTATCCGTTTGACATCCGGAAGGTACTAGCAGGAAACGAAATGATGCGGACCAAGTTCGGAATGGACTAGTATAGGATACTTTTAATTCAGCTCCGTTTCGTGTGAAACAAAACGTCATGGAACTTCAAAATTTGCTCGATACTGACCGTTTCGATCGCACATTTTGGTCGAATAGGGAAACGGAAGGAGAAACGGTACAGTGGGACTATAGGCACATGCACTGTTAAAACGCTGTGTAAACAAATTTAACAACTTGTTGAAAATTTTCAACAACCGCTGTTTAACATATGAACCATACAACTGTTGTTGAAAGCATTCAACAACCCCAGTTGTTTAAAGTTTACACAACTGTTGTTTTAATTTGTTCTACAACTGTTGTTTAGAATGAATTTCAATTGTTGAAAGAGCAAATACAAAACAAGATGTAAAAGCGGCAAGGGTAGGAATCGAACCGGGGGTCTTTTTGGGTTATAAGACTAACACGCTACCACTGCGCTAAACTCGGTTCGCTTGGTTTGCGATGGGACAAAAGGGGTTTTGTCGCGATGATTTTGCGGTCGAAACTATTACGTGATTTAACACGTTTCATCAACGCTTGAACAATGGCCGCTTCACACAACCCTTTTTTGTACAACTTATCATGCTACACCTAAAGTTGTATGAAAAGATTCAACAACCATTTTTACACAGCGTTTTTTTTACACAGCGTTTTAACAGTGTGGAAACGTGACATCGACGTTAATTCAGTGGGAATTTCCCTGCACCCTGCTAGGATCAGGATAGATGTAGCTTCATTAAAGGGATCTAGTAACTTTGTTGGCATGTGCAAAAAGTAATGAGTGGTTGATACAATGTATTTTATTGTTATCGGATATGTCCACTGGGTGTTGTGTGACAATTTCAAGTTAAATGGACGTTATATGGCCGAGTAATGAGCAAACAACGCAAAGTGGTATTCACTTAAACTCATTGCACTCACTTTGTACACGGTTTTCGCGGTCCAGTGGATAATTTAACATCTGAACACTTCAATCGTAAATATCTGTTTAACGGAAGGGAAATTTGAAGAAGAAAAAAACCTGTCCCATGCTTTTATTGTTAATACGAATACAAGGTATGAGGGAACCGCTAGAATTCCAAGTAGGTTTTGAGGATTTGGAAAATGTTACGAAGTCCCTTTTAATAATAATGCGTCTCACCTACAACTTGATTACATAGAGGAAGGTCTTCTGTCGACAGAGACTGAGAAGGAATACGAGGAAACCTTTAGGGCATGTATATACCATAGTTCGTAACCAAGTTGAAAAACATATCGGACTGTTTTTTGTGTGTGTAAAGAATACGTGGTATAACAAAGCGGAGACGAAGATAGGAAAACCTTCGGGCTATGGCGTATGGGATTGTTACCATGGTTACAACTAGAGTAAAAAACACTTGTCTGAAGTTCATCAGATTTTGTCGGATTGCGAGGCAAGGACGAACAAATACTTTTTATTTAAAGGGATAGTACAATTCTGTTTAAACTGAATTTTAGTAACTGCATTTTGTAAGTTACTATTACTAATAGTTATAATTCAATGATACTTGAATCGTAAAAAACATAAAACAGCTACGTTACATGGCTGTTTACACTCGCATCAAATACAAAAAAAAATTTTAAATCAAAATTTACAACTATCTGGGATCATTTGAAATAAAGGGAAAGATTCTCATTTTAGTCATTGTGGTTTTAATAAAATAATGTACTTTCAAATGGATCCAAAACCATTAAAACCCCCACAAAGATTTGTTTGGGGAAGAACCAATACTCAAGTATATCTTTAACTCTACTGAGATTGCAAAACATAGTTCGTAAAATGTGAACCCATTGCCCATACGGGAACCTGGTGGGTCGCAAAGTCTAGTCGGAAATATGTTAAAGGGATAGTTGAGTTTTGGTAGAGAGGGCGCTAGACTACTTTTTTTTGTGAGGTAATGAAAAACTGAGTGTAAAATTTGAAAGAGCATAATATTTAAATAATAAAATCATCTTTGTTTGATCAAAATCGGTTCAGAGACGGCTGAAATATCCATAAATATAACAATTTGTAATAAACCTGGGGCCCCAGGTTTATTAGAGAATTTTGAACCAGCCGTTAAAAATTCAAAAAAATGCTTCCTCTTTTCAAAAAGTTACACAATAGGTATTTAAATAGTTGTTGGTTATTTCTCTATCTAATCACTATTTCAACAAAGCATCACATGCACAATATTTTATTCAAAATGGTTGAAACCGATGAGTGTTTAGAGAGCGCCCTCTTACGTTGTAACGGCTCTTTTTGAATGATAACATGATTTTTACTACGTCATTTGTAATTTTGTGTTCCTTTCTAGTTATAACTATTAGTTTGTAATGTAATGATGCAGGTTTTGGTTACTAAAATTCAGTTTCACCAAAACTGTACTCTCCTTACCAGAACTCAACTATCCCTTTAAGGTCAGCTATCACGTTTATTGCATTCGGAAACGTCGTAGAAAAAAGGGGAAACCTTGCGGCCGTATTGTCAAGCCTGGGTTTGAATCAACCGGGGACTTCTTCAAGGAGAGAAATGCAAAAGGAAATGTTGCGGAAAAGAAGGAAACTGGATATATATATATTTATGTTTCTTTTTTTTTCTTCTTCCAATCCACATACTCAGGAGATATCAGTAGATATACATATCAGGAAATTGCAAAGCTACTAGTAGTTGGATAATACAGAAAACAGATTGAGGGCGCATTTGAAGAGCTTAATTGCAAAAGGCGCTAAGTCCACTTCACATTTTTCAAAACTTTGGAGAAAACCAGGTTTCTTTGCCCAACTGCGTACACATGCCTATTGGAATATAAAAATGGCGCGTTACATATTTCGATTTTGATTGTGTAATTTCTCCTAAAATTGTGAGTTCTAGATAGCTACGTAGCTTATTAATCTACTGATATCGTTGACTCATTTTTTCATGGAAGGTTAATTTAGCGCCTTTTGGAACGAAGCTCTTCATTTGTCATCTCTTGTTTAGCATATTATCCCCGATTCCAAAACGTGTCGGAGACTTATTTTTTATCAGGTTATAGTCTTTATACAAACTGTAATATCACAATGATGATAATAAAATCGAAGGAAGAAAGTTAAACAAATAATTATTAAGGATAGTTCGACCAGAAAATCCGAGTTGGGAATACTTTTGGAACGAAGCTCTTCATTTGTCATCTCTTGTTTAGCATATTATCCCCGATTCCAAAACGTGTCGGAGACTTATTTTTTATCAGGTTATAGTCTTTATACAAACTGTAATATCACAATGATGATAATAAAATCGAAGGAAGAAAGTTAAACAAATAATTATTAAGGATAGTTCGACCAGAAAATCCGAGTTGGGAATACTTTGGCAGAGAATTGTAACGGAGAACAAATTTTGATTTCAATCTCGCGGGCCCACGATATGAATCGTCCTTCTGTGAACTACTGAAGGACAAACGCAGTGGGCACACGATGGATTCGATCTCGGGATTTCACTGCTTATATACTGTATAATTATAATGCGGACGCCACTGGCGTACCCAGGATTTTGTCAAGAGGGGGGGGGGGGGGGTATTTCGTCGGGGGGGGGGGGGGGGGAGGGGGGTGTCCGTCAAAATGTTTCACTGCCGAGACCGAGATCCTTAAAAAAATGTTCGAGGCCGAGACCAAAACCACTTGTTAAGTTGTGACTTCGGGGGCCGAGACCATTGGTTATGATGGTCGAGACCGCTAAAAAGTGGCCTCGAGACCATTTAAAATTGGTAAAACAGTAATTGTTTTCATAAAAGGTGGGGGTAACCCCCCCCCCCCCCCCCCCCGGGTAAGCCTATGGCGGACACTCTACCAATCTTGCCACTTTGAAAGACCGACGGTCTTTAGATTTCGGATTCCTGAAATCAGAGAGTGGATGTTCCAGATGAGCAATCAAGGATGAAACAAAACAAGGACCTGACCAACAGATTGGAACAACCAGCACTAATTCGTGGATGCGCAAAGTGTATTTCCAGAAGTTGGTCCACCATCGCCATAAGCTCCACTTTCATTGGAGAAGAATAAGAACTGGAACGCTTTAAAGAAACTGAAGCGTCGCTGTGTGGGGGGGGGGGGGGGGGGGGGGGGGGGAGGCGCTTTATACCCTAAGCATGCTAGTCATACTAAGGGTTCACAGAAATGCCCCTTTAAAACGGCTAGCGCTCATATTAACGAATGTGCGCACAATGGTACGCTCACGCGCGTTTCTAACGATTAATTGCGCACAATGTTGTTCTCGAGACCTTTCGTTGCCCTGTGTGAATTATTTCCTACTTTGTTGACGCAGTGCCTTTAATCTCCGAAACCTTAGGAGTGTATACGGGTGTTCGAACCAAGGTGAATCGTTACGGATGTTTAGCCAAACATCCTACGATTGAGTGCGCAACAATTATGAACAAATTGGGTACGACTAGTGGTCCGTTATAATTTTAAGGACGGAGGCAATTAAGTATAAAAGAAGTTGTTTGACCTCTGATTAAGATTATACTAGGGTCGAAAGCTCATCTTGCCTACTGAATTAAATTGTCTTACACGAGCGTCTTTAACAAAAAAAATTGTTTTATATCAAGAAAACTTACAACTGTGCAGATCGGAGAGCTCGATTTCTGCTAGACAAGAGACTCCGGTACCCAAAATGAGTCAAACCAAGGAGGTTTTAGACATTCTAATACCTCCTTGGTAAAACCAAGTATTAGTAACCGTCGACCATTTTAGCTGACAGTCAGTAATGATTTGCGGACGTATTTCATTGAGACGTGTCAATTAGTGCCCAAGTCCCAACCGGAAGTTCGTATGGAAGCTCCAATTTGGATGATATACACACCTTGCCATGCTGGAGGACTGTATAAATGCACAACAGTTTATAGAGCCACACGATGGCACCGGCATGTTTGGTTGAACTTTAAAGATGGTCAAGCGTGGGGATATAACACCGCGGGTCGCCATTTTGAACTATATAGGGAAGTTTGTGCGCACTGCACAACACCTGGTGCAGTATGCAGTACGCACCGTGCGCAGGAAGTTCGCAATATGGCGCCGCGCATGATTTACGTATCCGAACCACCTTTAAAGGGATCTAGTAACATGGCTTACCATAATGCTTAAGTCCAACTTAGAGTTAGGTTCAACTTAGGATCTTTGTGAAACACCCCAGCTCCCTGTTCATGCTGTTCCGAGTATAGTTGATGGTGAATGCATGTTACACGTATTAGTTGAACAGTATTAATTTTGTTTATTGAAATCAGATCATGATCATGAAGCGACCATTAATGGTGTGCGTCATTTTGTTTAATGGCTTCGCTTCAATGAAGGACGAAGTGTAGTGTTTAAAGACTTTCAACCACACATTTACGATTCTTGTCGCCATCACTGAAACCTCCTCGGCATCATATTCTTGAAGTCATAGTTACTAATGAACGACAGTTAATTAAACGACGTGCGTCATTCCGTTTAAACTAGCTCTTCAATGAAGGACAAAAGAAGCTACGGATGATGGAAATAAAATGTTTTGAAGACATATAAATTCACTTATGTATTATGTTGGATTCTTATCACTGAAACCTCATTGACAGGCTATACTTGAAATTATAATTACTAAGGCACAAGATCCCAACGATTTGCGTTTTTTTTTTTCCTTCAAAATATTGTTTACTGAGTGATTTAGGGTAGGATGAATACCGCGATGATAATTGTAAATACAAAATAACACAAAAAAAATAAAATGTTGGGCGTCTTGCAAGTCTTTACTTTATGTGGGTTTCTTGCCACTGTATATATTTCAAACCGTTTTTTTTTATTTTTTTAACCGTTTTATTCTGTGCCCCTGTCAGATTTACACTACTTTATAGTAGGAAAACTAATTGGTGTACGAATCGAAAGTTTTTTTTATGTGTGTAGAACGCATGATAACTATTTATGTTATCCGTTCTACGTTCCTTATTATGTCAGTTTGTGGAAATATGAGTGTACTGATAAATTGATTAATTTTCAATATTCAATTTTGTTTTATTCATTTTTGCTATCACACATTCCACTCATTACGGTCATCTCCGATAAGATTATTATTGTCTATGCTAAGATGTATGGGCGCAGTTGCAGATAGAGTTTAAAAATCGAGTCAGAAAAGTTGCGCGTTTCAACCAATCAGATTTGCGCATTCAGAACACATGATCTGAATTACGATTAATTGTAACTTACAATCGATTGTATCTCTTTTTGCAACGGGGCCCTTATGTGTCAGCTTGTAGAGCTACAATATATACATAATATATAAATCATCAATGTTAAATTTAATTTTATTTATTTTGTCATCCACATTATTCCAGGGTCATCACAAAACCAAGGCACATGGTCCGCGGATTTCGTCTCAAGTTCACAGTTGCTTCCACCGGCCTGTTGAACGAGCTATGAAAACGTAAAAGATATAATCAGCTCTTGAGAGGAGGCTAGAGCATTAATCAAGTTGGTATCCTGACAACAACGGATCTATATAATACTCCACGGTGGTGGTGATTTTAGAAGCAACTTGTACACACCGCCTTGACGGGAAGCCCATTAATCACCGTTCGTTAGCTTCACAAGAACAAAAACCTATACAGTCAGTGTACATTGTTTCAGTTCGTTGACAGGGGGTGCGCATAAATTACACGCATCACGTGCGTGTTGGTGTCCCAAGAACAACTACGTCTACGTGAGAAGTGATTGTTCCAGGTACGTACCGTACTGCTCCCACTCGAATGTACCTCTATTACTGGATGCGCACTGCATCACATATCGCACGCTTACATGTATCAGACAGAGCAAGAAGTTAGATTCAGCTTCATTTTACGAATGAACTTCGCTGGGCGCGCAAGCAGAGTGCGCTGATTGGTACGCATCATTTTATCACGCTCAACTTCGTGTCCCAAGTACAACTACTCATACGAGGTGATTTTCGAGGTACTTGTAATTGTACGTCGAATACAATTCAGTGGACGCTCATTTATCACTTTGGTATCGCGGGAGCAAGTTCATATTGACAGTTTAAGGAGCGCATACTACCTGAACTTGTATGCTTGGACTGCAAAACATTACAGTTGTTATTGCTTTAGTGTTTTTATCGCGTGCCATTTTGTACGTGTTATTGTCTGGAATATTAATATGTTATGATCTTAATGATATTATGGTGATGCTATTGCTGTGCTATTTTGACTTTGGACACTCTAGCAGTGTCTTGATTCCAGCCAATTGCGAGCGACGTTCTTAATGAAGTGAATTACTTAAACTGTTTGTTACTCTTTTGGCGTGGGAGCCAAATCGAGATGCTTTGATTTCGCTCACACGTTCTTCACAACAACTTTCGAACCGCGAGCGATACTTCGTCATTTTAACTATTAATGTTTTAACTTGTTTTTACTATGTTGTACTATTTTGAGTTTCGACAAGAGTAAGCAAATGAGATATTAGAACCTTGATATCTTGAACCATCTCGACACAAGTTAAGCGACAAACTTGACGGATCGCATTATTTATACTTTAATAACAGAAGAGATTATGATTGTTTGAAATCGCAGTGACAAAAAACTAAGAAATTTAAATCGGGATAACTAACTGCAAACGTGCTTTATCTGCTTAATCGTTATCATCTTGAACATTATATCGTCAGCGATCAAAGAGGAGGTGATGTCTTTCTTAATTTGTGAATTATTTTCAATCGTGTAAGATCCCCGTTGGAGCCGTTTTCACGAGGGGACTTATGTTAATTAGATTGAACCAAAGAACGTTGAATTGTTTTACATCACTGCCGAGCCTGTCATCTGATACTACCGAGCAAACATCGTCGACATGCATTTTGGATTTGACTGAATAAGTGAATACCTTTGGATTTTTTGAAATCGCTATTAAACTTTATTTGTTTTGTTTAAGTGAATTAGTAAAAGGATATGCCTATGGGATTCGACTGAGTGCATTTATTATAGTCAATTACGGTCGTCTCAAATATTACTTTTCTTTCGAGGGAGCCCTTAAAGGGAGGGATAATGCCAAACAATATGACGGGATCTACCAAACAGTCGCCGGTGAAACTACAAAGGGATATAAGGTTTACAGTCCTCGGACAGAATGGTGTTGGAAAATCCGGTAAGTCAAACGTTTATCTTTGATTTGATTCGATTTTATTCATTTTATTTCGCTTTATCTCCAATAAATTATAACTTTGACCATAACTCAGATAATCAGGTCGTGCATCAATGTGTTGTTTCTTGAACATGTTGAATTTTGAAATATGATATTAAATTAACCAGAATGTAACTCTCTCATTGTCACACTTATACCAAGGATGTGGGAGTTTGACCTCCTAATTCCATGCTTATACATTATACCATTCAATTGTAATGGTAATGAACCCATATGTAATATATTTGGAACTTAGTAGTCAGCGTTGATACTATTTAAATAATTACATAATTATTCGGATTCGCTCTTTGTGCGACCTTTTATATATGCTTGAATACCAACTTTGCATCGAGAAACATGTGCATATTGTGAATCATGTTATCTAGGTGAATCATGTAAAGAGCCATAGGGTGTCCTAAATTCGCAGCATATGACAAGTATAATAAGAGACAATATTGAATGTGATATCAAACACGTATGCATATAAGTATGAATGGTAGACAAGATGCAGCATATATAGGGGGCAGCAGCTGCAGGGGGGCATAAATTTGCTGTGTGACAAATATGTCGATCTACACATTTCAAAGAGAATATTGTCGGTTATTTTTAGAAGCACCACACGACACGATCTATATATGAACAGTAATTCATACACCCCCGTGACGTCCAAGTAGACAATAAACATCGTGAAATAGTAAAGTCATAAGATAACAGTGGCGTAGCGAGCGGGAGGGGGGTCTCCTGGGACCGACCCCCATCCCCAGGCTCAGTAATTTGTAGTTGTTTTGCTTGCTTGATTGTTAGCTGGTATGAGTGTGACCCTTTTCGGTTAATTCTTGGAGCCCCCCCCCCCCCCCTTAGGCTCGGCAATGTGTTTGGTGCTTGCTTGAATAGCCGGTAAGGGGGGGGGGAGGGGTATTTTTTTTTGTGGAGCCCCCGCCCCCATCTTCCTTGCAGAGTTCCTGGCTACGCCACTGGAAGATCAATTGGGGGATCATGGGCCATGTCGGCATAGGACTTTACCTGTCAGACAATGCGGCTCACTCTTAAATCCCTGAAAACGTCACGGGCGAATTAATAAGAGAATAGGGCTGGGGTGCAATACCTCTAGAGTCGGCTCTGATACGGCTCTGACCCCCCCCCCCCCCCCCCCCCCCACCTCCTCTTTTCTGTGATGAGTGTCCTCCACGCCAAACCCACCACGCACCCCCCCCCCCCCCCCACCCTCCCCTCTTTATTCCCCCACTCACACACAACCCCACATATTTTGGAATGAAAACGAGTACGACCGATTGGAAAATACATAAGAACCGTTCATTTTGTCTCGTTAAGCTGCCCCCCCCCCCCCCCAACCCCAACCCATGTTTTTGCCCCCTGTAATGGGTACCAGTTTAGCTATGCTTGTAATCGCAATGGCACTACTACTACTGCTACTTCTGATTTCAAGCTTCAAGTACCCAAAAAAGTAAACAAAAAAAAACAAGGCTGTATAATTATGAACTCAACAAGTGGTGACCACTAAACCATGCTGAGTCACGGAGGCACCTGGTGAGAACTTTATTACTCGCATCCCTTCGCTATACGTCGGTATATAGGCCTACACAAGCGATGTTAATAACAATCTACAAAATTAGGGTATTTTTCTCTCCCTCTCTCTTCGACATGTTTGATTGCTAATATGCAACAATTGGATATCCACAGAGGGGGATGGTCCCGAAGTTGGGGGCAGCCTCGGAAATGTCTTAATTTATTGTGTGCAATTGCATTTTCGACATATATTATCAATAATACCAGCATCAGTATTAATGAACGTCGGTACATTAAACAGCTTCCAAAACAACACATCGATTTGAAGTAAATAGTGGGGGTAATAATTGACAATATATCCCCTGCACCCGTACCCCCACCCCCCCCCCCCCCCCAAAAAAAATAAATAAATAAAAATAAGAAAATCTCTTAACTATATCAGTGCCCCCTCTCATAATTTGTTCACAAGCGAATGCATAGCACGTACAGAATGTTACGTGTACGTATACATCTTCTAAAAATAATGTTTTGTCTTTTTAAAGGTTTTAGTATTAAACTGTGCTTTAATCGATCAAACGCACTTTTGTTATATAGACCTCTTTCATGCCTGGTTATATGTTCCTCTTACTAATTCACGTAACTAACCAGCATTGGTTTGTCTAATTTATCTACTTTTTATTGAGATATTAATGTTGTATTTTGTTTCTTAAATCCCAGGTACCATTTCAACTGTGTACAAACTAATACGGCAATGGAGTTAGCAAATACAACTTTGCATTTGTTTCTCATTAATCGGTAATGCGTCATTATTTTAACACAAAATTTTCGCAAATAATTCAGTGAACCTATCAGATTACACAAAAAATTAAACACGGTTTTAAAACTCTGTAAGGCTATGCATAATTAATATGTCAACATAGTTACTGGATCCCTTTATACAGTGGGATACAATAATGGACGTGAAAATCGCATACGATGCGTGTCACGTTCACTAATCACCTTCCCGCTATTCGTGCTTCGAATTCAGACTTAACAATTATCCTCTCATAAGTTCCTTATCTTCCAAGGTAGGCATACATGTAGGTTATGCAATGAAAATGGGAAGTCACTATGCCTAAGCGCAGAGAAAACAGGGGTGCAACTTTGCACCCTATACATTCAACAAAAAAGAACATTTATAAGTATTAGTTGAAAATTGACAAACAGAAGAAATTGTACATTACATTTTAAAATCATAAAAATTATAGTTCTCTATTTTGTAAAATGTAATTATATAGGCTCTGTGATGAAAATGGGAAGTCACTTATATAGCCTATACGGGCAAAGAAAAATGGGGGGGGGGGGGGGGGGCATTTTTCACCCTACATTCATTTAAAAAAATTAAGAAAACATCTCTTAGTATACTATAAAGGTGGCAAACTGACAAACGGAACGTAAATTTAAAAGGTATGCCCAAAATGGGTGCAATGCTGCACCCTAACTGCTGCAAAAAAACAAACATCTTTTAGCATACTAAGGTGGCAAACTGCATTAACGGAAACACTTACAAGATCAGTATGCAAATCATACACCCTATATCCCAGAGCAGGGACTTTCCCGAACTTTGAACGTGGAAGGCGGATTTGTACGCATGTTTATGAACTAGCTGCTTATATACTATGTGAAAGGGTATAAACATTAAAAGAAAATGTTACCATACTTATTAATTTCTCTCTCTTTGTAAGGTGTGTGTGTGTGTGTGTATGAGGAAGAGGGGGGGGGGGGGGGGGGGGGGTGGGGGGGGGCTGTTGCAGCCCCAGGCAATATTGCCCCCTATCCATTATCCATTATCCACCTATATGCCTTCAATTGTTTTTGGCTTGGCATTGTGTTGCGTGAAGCTACTCAGTTGTATAGCATTGACTTTTTATCTTCACTATATTAAATTATCATGTTACCTTGCCGGGACGCATCATTAGTATTGCTTATTTACCACTGTCTTACCACAAGACCATTGGCGCAGCTACGAGGGGCACTGGGGCGCGTGAACCCACCCCCCCCCCCCCCCCCCCCCCAAAAAAAAATAAATAAAAAATAAAATAAATAAATAAAGCAAACAAACAAACAAACAAAACAAACAAAACAAAACAATACAAAACAAAACAAATAATAATAAATACAAAAATTAATAAATACAATTTAAAAAAATTAAATTTAAAAATGGCCACATTAGAAAATATAAGGGATAAATATGTATACAAATATTTTTTTAAAATAAGATGTGTGCCCCTCCCCCAATCAATCGCGTGACCCCCTCCCCCAATTATTCGCGTGCCCCCCGCCCCCCGCCCCCCCCCCCACCCTGAAAAAAGAAATCAATCCGACGACGCTATATACGCCACCACCCAAGACCGTTCGATGATATAACTGATAAGACATTGGCAACATACGAAAACAAGATAATTGAATAACATAATACAAAGAAATGTTAGTAGGCCATTATAATATAAATTATAATAACATGTTACAGTAATAAATATAATAAGTATACATCGCGTGTTCCATTGTTATCGCCATTTGTTGTTTGTGTATAATGTGAATGTGTTTTCGTCTAAAATCGATGCTTGTTATGATATTATGGTTAGCGAAATAAACATGATTATACCACATCATTAATTTGTTATTTTTCGACGGAATCATTATTAGTATAACTACGTTGCCCCAGCACATCATTGCTGTTGTTAATTACCACTCGCCATTCCCCAATAACATCCCATGCCATATGGTCCCAAAAGTCAAAACGTGGAGAAAAAATGCATAACAATAAAAATGGGCAATCTTAAAGTGAGCCATTAACTATGTCAAATTAAAAAAAAAATTACTTGGAGCTTGTACACTGCCATTGTACCTTTCTCTTTGGCTCATGGTAACATTATGATGAAATGGATTATGATTTTTCAAATGTCTCTCAAATAATGGAGTTAAATTATGATTGAAAGAAAGACGTTCCGGAACGCTTTTCAGTTTTCAATGGTACAATCAATTGGCCATAGGCGATAGAATCTGGCATTTATGTTCACCCTTTTCACTAAACAGTGTTTGTGTTCTATGAAACTTTCACACAACATTAAAAGACTCGTACGATGATATTGTCGTTTGACTGAGTCTCACAAATATAACTTTTGGACAAATCTTACGAGGTTAATTAGATCACTTTAACACTCGGTGAACTTCGTACTTATGTATATAATAACCAAGGGAGTGAAAGTACTATTATTATTAGAAAGGGTACTTACTATACGGGGTATTCTTTATAATAAACATATAATTATATAATGATGATTATATTCAAATTTTGTATACCTTTTGTTGAAATTTCGTTTTCAAATTCTCATTAAAGTTATCACTCATTTGTTTACGTGTATGTGTGAGTGTGTTTTGCGTGAAATCACCGTCTGTAATGACTAATGATTACGGTTTATGTTTGCGGTACACTGTTAAAACGCTGTGTAAACAAATTCAACAACTTGTTGAACATTTTCAACAACCGCTGTTTGATATATGAACCCAGTTGTTTAAAGTTCACACAACTGTTGTTTTAATTTGTTCTACGACTGTTGTTTGAAAACCGTTGTTGAAATAGCAAATACAAAACAAGATGTAAAAAGCGGCAAGGGTAGGATTCGAACCGGGGGTCTTTGGGTTATAAGTCTCACTCTCTATCGACGGCGCTATCTCGGTTCGCTTGGTTTGCGAATGGACAAAAGAGGTTTTGACGCGGTGATTTTGCGGTCGAAACTATCACGTGATTTAACACGTTTCATCAACGCTTGAACAATGGCCGCTTCACGCAACCCTTCTTCATACAACTTATCATGCTACACCTAAAGTTGTATGAAAAGATTAAACAACCATTTTTGCACAGCGTTTTTTTTTACACAGCGTGTTAACAGTGTACTTTGCGGTGCTGCACACCTACTGCCCAATAAGTTGCTATGTTTACGTGATGATTATTACTATTATTGATAACATAACCTTGTCTCAACACCTCATTAGTAGGTGTTTTGCTAATTATACCATTTACCTGCCTCTATAACGAACTTTCCATGCCAACTGATCCCAAAATGTACAAAAACAGGAAAAACGCAGAACAAAAATATGAATAAACGAAGATATTTTCATGGCGTAAAAAGCCCAATTAGACGGCTTGGGAAATCGGTGCCATGGTAACGCACCGCTAATTGGCATCGCGCGCAGACAAGGTATGATATTTTTTTTTTTAAGCATTTATTACCGTATGTCAATATTTTCAGTTAAAATGTTGTTGCTCAGCGAATTGTTCAGCGTATTGTGTGTGTGTTTTTGTGTTTATCTTAATTTGTAAATTTCAATCCCTTTAAAGGGATAGTTGAGTATTGGTCAAACGTAACTTTAGTAACCAAAACCGGCACCATTACGGTACAAAGTAATAGTTATAACTTCACCATGCTCGAAAAGTATACACAATTACAAACGACTAAGTAAAACCCCTGTTATCATTCAAAGAGCCGTTACAACTCAAGAGGGCGCTATTTAAAGAAAATCATTGGTTTTAGCCTTTTTTCATACAAAATTGTGCATTTAATGTTTGTTCAAAATAATGATTCAATAGAGATATCATCAACGACTGTTTAAAAACCTATTCTGATTTTGTTCAAAGTAGTCTTCGAGCATTTTTTGAATTTTTTCTAAAAAGTCTATATATCGCCCGGTGATTGCCGGTGAAGAACATTTTTAATAAAAATATATTTATGGATATTTCAGCCATTTCTGAACCGATTTTGATCAAATAAAGTTTATTCTGTCATCAAAATGTTATGTTCTTTCGAATTTGACAGTCAGTTTTTCATTGTCTCACAAAAAAATATCGGGGGGGGGGGGGGCACTTCGGGAAATACCAATACTTAACACTACTTTTAACAATTTTAGAAACAAGCGTGTTATGTAAAGATGAAAGCCCAAGTTGAAAATAGAAAAAGAATTGACTAAAAATGTTTAAACATAAAAAGTTATTTATGTTATTACGTGTTGTTTGCGAAAAAAAAGTCTATAATTATACAGATATAAAAAGAACACCAGTTATAATGTGATAATAATAAAGGAGAATCTCAGAAAATTAAATAAAAGAAGGATTATTTATAGCACATGAACATATTAAATAATTGTCCGTAACAAAAAATTTTAAAAAAATGTACGGTACTTGTTTGGTTACATTCAAATTTTACTACCGTTGCAGCAATATCATAATTCGCTTGAAATAATTTGATACTAGTATAGGTCAGTCTATAACACAAGGGAATATAACTAGAAATTAAATCAAGGTATTTTAGGAATGCGAGATTTGATCAATTCTAGCTTTAAAAATACGCAACGATTTTAAAGTGATCCGTTAACTTCATACGATTTTTCCAAAAGTGATCACATTTTTTTGGAGAATTCACTCATACACCGATATCATCATCGTAAGATTCTTCTGAATAATGTGAGATAGTTTCATAAAAGAACACTGTTTACCTAGTGAAATGTGAACATTTATGCCAGGTTTGTAATTCCTACTGCCCACATGGCAAGTTGACTTTGACTACAATCGAAATGCGTTCCGGTGCGCCCTTTTTAATTCAATCGTAAATATTTCCATAATGCATGCAATATGGAAGACAATAATTGAAGAAGCAAAACCCATGTCATACTGTCTTCTGATACCATAAATCAAACAACATGGTACACGAGAATGTGGAAGCTCTAAGTGATTTTGGTTGAATTTTACAAAGTTAATGGATCACTTTAATTCCCCAGAAAGCAACACAATCATCTCAATCTGTCTAGATCAAGGTACATCTGCTTTGTTTTGTTTTCCACGCGAAATCGATACGAAATATAAACAGGAAATATGAGATAAATGGACCACAAATTACCATGATTTCGGTGCTGACCATTATATGTATCGAGCATGGTATTGACCTTCTAAGGACCATAATGAATTCTAGGAAATTATGAGAATCGCCTTTTGATATTAAAGAAATGATCATTCCTTGAAATCTACATGAGGTTGATAAGGAGCACATTTGAGGAAGCAATAATTGTCGAAAATCTACCAGAATCAAGTCTGCATCAACACAATCTCTATTCCTAAATAATATTCCATGAAATCTGCATGGGGGTGTATTAGGAGCAGACATGAAGTAGCAATCGTCATACATCTATACCCAAATCCATTTGCATCCATCCATTAAATCCCTCTCGCATCGCGCAATTAAAATTCATTTCGAGTGCGAAATATCAACTAGAAAAGCAGAGCAAGGTACCACACATTACAATGCTGAACATTATTATTTATATACAATTGGTGGTATTGACCTTCTTGGGTATAATGAATTCAAGGAAAAAGAATGTTCCATGAAATCTGCATGGGGTATTAGGAGCAGACATGAAGTAGCAATATCGTCATAAATCTAGCAAAATCCATTTGCATCCATTCAATCCCTCTATAGCATCGCGCAATTAAAATTCCTTTCGAGCGCGAAATATGAACATGATTGAAAAGCCGTTAAATGTACCACTCATAACAACGCTGAGCATTATGGTATATAATGGTATTGACCTTCTAGGAATAATAACGAATTCAAGGAACAGATAAACATCGCATATCGAAATTAAATGAATATTTAACATTGAAACCTGCGCAGGGTTTTTTAGGAAGTAGCCATCGTCGGAAATCTCCCTGAATCCATTTGCATCCATCCACTAAATCCAGGCCTCACGCATCACGCAATTAAAATTCATTTCGAGCGTCGACGTTCGATGTTGATCTCAATCCTCAGGGAATGAACCATTTGAATTCCAACATGTAAGCGGAAAGGTATGGCAGAGGGGTTAAAGATGTGGACATGTCACACTGCGGGTCGCCATTTTGAACTAGGCTAGTTTGCGCGCACTGCGTATTAGACACCCAGACATGACTGAGCCAGTGTGTATTAAAGGTAGTTCAGATTCGTCTAATCAGATGCGCGGCGCCATCTTGCGTACGCGTTGCGCACGGTGCGTGATGCACGTTAGCTCAGTGTCATGCGGTGCGCGCAAACTAGCCTAGTTCAAAATGGCGACCCGCTGTGTAGCATCCCCACGCTTGATGCCCTTTAACTAGTATTACGCACCGTGCACAAGGCGTTCGCAAGATGGCACCGCGCATCTGATATACGCATCCGAACCACCTTTAACCCCCTGACTTCCAAAATGTAAGCGGAAAGGCATTTCAGATGGGTTTAATTATTAAGGGAGTAATTACTTTCTGCGTTGATTCATATATACATCCCCCCCCCCCCCCCCCCCCCCACCACCTGCTTACCCCTGTGCAGAGAAGAAATAACGAAATACATCAGATTAAAGGCAGTTCCAATTTGGAAAAATAGAAGCGCGTTGCCATATTGCGAACGCATTGCGCAGCACGTTGCGAAACATACACACTAGTTCAGTGTTCTGCAGCGCTCACAACTAGCCAAGTTCATAATGGCGATCCGCGATGTAGCCTCTCCACGCATAAGAATCTTTAATTTGGGCAGGGGCTCATATGCCCCCCTACATGGTAACCTTGACCGCCACTATGTCCCCTATGGCTCGACCCTGGACAAGCGCTGCATGTTTGTCGCTGTATATGATACAGTAGACGGTTTATGGTCACTGGTATGTTACGTATAAGAATGCATGGTCAATTATGGCATATGCAGTAAATATTGTTGAATATCGACCTTCTAGGCGATAATGAATCTTAAGAAAGTTGTCAGCATCGAATTTTACAGAACAAATAACCACATTGAGTACCGCAAAATGTCCATCCCTCCGAGGTAAAAATAAAAAAATAGACGAGATGAAGTTTAGCATTGGTTCCCCCCACCCTCCCTGATCTAGTACTGATCTACTTAACTTCATCTGTTTCAAATTTAAAATTAATTTCGTGTGTGATCATTCATTTTGTGTATATTTTTAAATACAAATCGAAACTTATAATTATACCCTCCCCTAGCAAAAAAAGGGGGGTTCCTGTTAATTGTTCGCAACTGCGTGAACCATGTTCTACACTTTTAGTTTAAAAAAAGGTGCGAATGAGGTTCTAACCTTGTCCCGTATTTGGAACCCGTAATTTGGTTCTCATATTTAGAACCTTTAAGGTTCTATTTAAGTCAAGAAAGGTTCCTTTCAGCACGCAAAATGGTTCGTAATAGTAAGATGGTTCTTTTCAGAACCTCATTATTAGCGAAAAGGGGTTCGTCATCCCCTGTTCTTAATATTACGAACGATTTTGCGTGCTGAAAGGAACCTTTCTTGACTTAATTAGATCCTTAAAGGTTCTAAACATGAGAACCATTTTAGGGTTCCAAATACGGGACAAGGTTAGAACCCCATTCGCACTTTTTTTTTTTCTAAGAGTGTATACTACACTAAACTGCTGACCAGGAGTGCATTCTTGGAAATAATGGATATCGCCGTTCAATAGCACTTATTCCACAAGACTCGGAAAGGGTTTAAAACATGTATCATGCACGCACAATTCATGAAGTAGCAATCGTTTATAGAATCGTTATAAATCCATTCGCATCAACTCAATCCCTCCACTCACAGCCCGCAATTAAAATTCCTGTCGATTGCGGGGCTTGATTTTGAATGATATACATCATCATGATATTAACCCCTGATTTAATACGTACACGCCAATAAAAGGTCATTGCGCTATTAAAGGGATTAGTAACATTGTCCAAATCCTCAAAATCCGATTGAAATTCTAGCAGTTCCCTCATACCTTGTTGTATTCGTAATAAAAATAAAAGCATGGGACAGGTTTCAGTTTTTCGTCAATTTCCCTTCCGTTAAAAAGATATTTTACGATTGAAGTGTTCAGATGTTAAATTATCCACTGGATCGTTGTATCAACCACTCATGACTTTTTGCACATGTGAACAAAGTTACTAGATCCCTTTAAAGACGAGAAGTGGATTTACAGAGGGGTACAACTGTGCCCCTACTTGCCTCCCCCCTCCCCCCCCCCCCCCCACCCCGCCCACCCCCTTGGATTCGGCTTTGCTACGCCTTTATCAGTATGCAATGAAATCCCCTTGAGACATGACCTTATTATATTGATTACTTTACTGGCTACTTTATTTATGATTTGAGTGATTCCATCATTCTGTAAAAAAAAAAAAAAAAAAAGATTCAGATGCAATCTCACCAAAAATAAGGGCACATGCTGTGAGCGAGGGTGACTTTACTCTCGGTCTGTACCCTTTCGTTTGGTCTATATATTATGTCCCGTTTGGTCTACCTGGCCTGGGACAGTAGGACCATGGTATAGACCAATACATATTCGTATGTCATCTTGACTTCTCAGGATAAAACTGCCATTTTGAATTATAGTAGGACCAATACATAATACGTATGTGTTGACTTCTTAGGATAACACGACCACTTGGAAACTTAGTAGGACCAATTTATATTCGTATGTGTTAACTTCTCAAGATAAAACGGCCATTTTGAAAATATAGTAAGACCAATACATATTCGTATGTGATGACTTCTATATTAGTAGGACCAATTTATATTCGTATTGTTAACTTCTGAGGATAAAACTGCCATTTGAGAATAATTATCATGATTATAGTGAGCACTGAGGAGTGCTGCTGCAAAACACAGTATCTCCATTTATGGTCAATTTGAGATAAATTTTGAGATGGAAGCTGCGGAAAACAACGGCAATAATACGATCATATTGGATTCTTCTAAACATAACTTTAAAACAGTACACCTTGATAAATAGTGAGCGAGGTATTATTTGAAAGTCGGGGTAAGTTGCAAACTTGCAATAATTTGTATTTCACAATGGCGGCCTTACTTTCAAATTGTCAAAACTGGCGTTTGTTCCATTATCATGCAATGAAACATTTAATTATACAATAAACCTGCATGTCACGCAAATCGCCGATCACACAGACAATGTCACAGTCAGAGATATCGAGTGTTTTTATTTCTGTGCGAGAGCTTGGGGAAAAGTTGTGGTTAGCATCCCCTATTTCTAGCTCAAATTCCCGGATGTCGCGGAAGGTACGAGGAAATGGAACGCAGATGGCGTCCTCCCCAGCTATTTTTAGATAACCGCATCAATCAGTAAACTGAAGTTCAAGCCAAACTAAATTTAGCAACTAAAACGTGCATGCTATCATTAAAACAAAAAAATCATATATAATAGAAGCATCAATTTAACCATACTAGGCTGGACAGTTGTAAGTGATCTAAAAGGTTCAGTCATATATATATAGGAGGCTGTTTTCATTGCAATGCAAAACTAATTATTTACTTTTATACCTTCAGAAAATGTTGTTGTTTTTATATTAACACTAAACACGTAATTAGGTCCCACTAAGAAACCATAAATACAATTGTAATATTGCAACATAAGTCTTGACTACAGACTAGTCTACCGCAATTTTTCCTTCTGTCACGTTAAAGGCATATATGCGTGGGTTATAAAGGGTAGTCAGCAAATTCCAACTCGACTCCACCGTAATCTCTCGAGGTAAACTCAAGATATATGTTGGATCGATCGAAGAGAGGTGCTTCGAAATATCTGAACAAAGGCCTTCTTATGAAATTGCATGCAGCAAACAAATTTCTCACGCTGTCACCTAGCCATCAAACGGCGGCACTTTGAAGTCGGTTGCGGTTAAGCGTGTTACGTGATATTTTCGCTCGTAAACATATCTGATGGATATCCATTCGACTAGTACAAACATTCCGAACGCGACTATTTTTAATGCATTTTTGACTCGGGTATTCGGAAGCGGGACAGTTTGCGATCGCTACTTATAACTGAGCCAATGGGGATTACGTACCGTGCGTAAAAGTGCGCAAGATGGATCCACGCGTCTAATAACCCACGCATATATGCCTTTAAAAAGCGAATCGAGTCACGGTTCATATAAATTCAAATTTCATCCGAGATGATGACAATATTTTACCGACATCCGACATACATAGTTCACAGGGGGTAAAGGAGATAAATTAATATCCCCCGCTGCAGTTCTCTTTGTATAAGTTTCCTTTTCTTTGCCCCCCCCCCCCCCCCTCCCCTGCCTCCCCTGCCTCCAGTGGCGAAGCGTGGTCTGGGGGGGGGGGGGTTAGGGGGCACGCACAATTATTGGGGGCACACCTTATGTATTTCTTTGTTTGTTTTTGTTTCAAAAAAATTCCCCTTATTTTTCGTATTGTTTTTTTTTTCTTCTTCATATTATTGGGGGGGGGGGCACGTGCCCCCCGTCCCCGTCGCTACGCCAATGCATGCCTTGACCCATACCCCTTGATACGTAACCTGCATGATTGGCTAAACATCTTTACACCACTCACGTCTTGTTTCGTGGTCACCGCTGTCCTGCCCCACTCTCCCATCATTGACACCAACACCTGCATATGGGATGGAATATTTGTTTCGAATAGCCATGAAACACTGCTGTTATAATTATGTCGCGATTGCGTGATGGATATCATCTAAATGTAAATCAGCACTCGCGAACCGATTTTGTCTTTTTTTTTAATCCTTTAATCCATCATTTACCTCTTTTTGAGACGGGAGAATTAGGTCTACGATTGACATTTGAAAATAATTAGTTTTATATTACACCTGATGGGATGGAATATTTCTTTCGAATAGCCATGAAACACTGTCTTGCCGTCATTGCACCCCTCCCCCCCCCCCCCTCCCCCCCTCCCCCTCCGCCCACTTCTGCCCTAGATAAGTTACTGTAGTGTCACGACCGGGTTTATATGATGGATATCATATAATAAATAATACTAATAATGGTGGCTACTTATATAGCGCACGTTCCGTCTTTCGACGCTCGCGGCGCATCACTATAAAATAAATGTAAATCAGTTATCAAGAACCGAACGAAGTAACTAATTCTTTACTCCATATTTTAAATCTTTATTTTTTTTAACAAGGACGAATTAGATCTACCATTTTTGTCTTGCAGGTGGGATGGAATATATTTTGTTTCGAATAACCATTCATCGATTGTTGCACATTGCAACACAGTTTACTTTATAGACCCCTTTAACTCAACATGAATATTATATTATCGATCAGCATGCCGGATTATGTTTAATATATATGATTGAGGTTTCTACGATCCCCACATGCACATTTTATTTGTTTTTATTTTGGGGGGGCTCTTCTTGTATTCACGAGATCAAGTTTCGCGTTGTACGTCATTGATGTAACAAATGGTAACGCGAATCAATTATTTCATCAATAAAATATCATCCCGGGAACCGCGATTTTAGTTGAACAAACTCACGGAGTTGCACACCCCAAAGAAGGCCATTGCCCCACGAAATTGGAAATAATTATGCCCGAATCCGATATCAGGGAATTGTGTTAATAATTATACAGATGGATTTAGAGTTATAAAGAAAGATTATCTAAATGTGATATATACCATGGTGACTATAGATGTGACAAGATATACAAATTGGAGAGCTTAGTTCCGAAAGGTGCTAAATCCAATTTCAATACAATTGAGTTAGGGATAATCAGTATATTAATAAGCTAGTATGCTATTATGGGGCAGCGAAATGAACGGGTAACTAATAAGGGTAAACGTGGATTGGAGTAGTACAGGCTATAACTGGTTAAATAATACGAGTCAAACTCAGCAGCAAATCAAATATACAGGATACACACAGGAACATATAGTAGAACTAAGGAGAACAGAAGCGAAGCGTTGACACGAATAAGTCTGGTTGTGCACTAATTTAATAAAGGCAAAGCTGCCAAATATATACACAAATAACAAAAGAATACGATATGCAAATTAACCAAAAGAGAACACACCTACAACTGAAATGAACTAACCTTATTCTACAAAATAACCAATGACAGATGAGGATAAAGGAATGTGATAATGAGAAGACGAGGATGAGAAAAGATGATCAAACACAATAGAAAAGGTATGCATCATTCAGACAAAGTGAGAGTAAGAGACAGGCAGAAAGAGAGAGAGAAGGGGGAGATGATAAGATAAGAAATAGCCAGATAGAGTCAGGTGGTCAGGATGCCAGAAGTAAACACTAGAGTAGAAATAGACCTGAATGAGCAGATTGAAATAACTGAATAGAAGAAAGGAGTGAGATAACAAAGGGGATGAGTATAATAGAAAGACCTGAACTAAATACCAATGGTCATGAACATAGGTGAAGAAGTGGCATAGCAAGTGCCAAATAATAAAAGGGGTGAAATGTACAAAATGAATCCCTACACTATCTAGAAATCCAAATTATAGAACAAATTACACAATCAAAATCAAAATATGGAACGTTCCATTTTCATATTCCCATAGGCATGTGTACAAAGTTGGACAAATAAACCTCCTTTTCTCCAAAGTTGAAAATGTGGCTTTAGCACCTTCTGGAAATAAGCTCTAATTACACTCGCATCAGTAATACGAACAACCAGCATCATCTAGCTTTCCTTATTGTCACTAAATTGTGTAACGCAAGTACTGAAGAAACACAAAAAAATGATGAGTTTGTCAGGCCCCCCAAAAAGCAAAATTCCATAATCTTGTAATTGACATTGAAGAAACGGATTGCCTGGAAATACGGACGCAGTCATTAATTTTGATCGAAATATGATATAAATTAAAATGGAACCAAAGACGGAAAGTTACGACACGTTTATCCATCATAGTCGAGTTTCACCAGGGACCACCATTGCGTATTGCCAAGGCACTCTTGCGCCCGATACATCAAAGAAAAGATATACATTACATATAAGGGAATATTCATGCCTTTGAATTTGACATTAAAGAAACAAAGTGCCTGGGAGTATTGATACATTTATTTGTAACCAAGGAAGGGACATATCGACATGTTATCCATCGTATTAAGCCCGGCGCAGACAGAGCCGACTCGACCCGATCCGACTGGTTTTCAGCCTGATTAACTCAGTATACGTTGCCTCAGGACTCCGGTTTTGCCAGTCAAGAGCCAGTCGGAGGTCATTCGAGGCCGATTCGACATGTTGAATCGGCTCTGACTGAGCGAAACCGACTCTAGCCTGACTGAAAACCAGTCGGATCGGGTCGAGGCGGCTCTGTCTGCGCCTGGCTTTAAGACTTTCACTCGGACCGTTTTCGGTTGCCAAAGCACCTTGCATCCGCACAGCAAAGAAAACAACATTAGAAAGAGAGAAATTAATGCCGTTGAATTTGACATTGAACAAAATGCCTGGAAATAACTAATAGTTTGATCATACATCCATAATTTTTATCGAAATATGATATTAAAATCATACGTAGCCAAGGGTTGAACAATTAGGATAAGTTATCCATCATATTATTAGAGTTTTAATTCGCCACGTTCGCTGGGACCGTTTCGAGTTGCCCAAACCCCGCGTCCACACGGCATTAAAGGGATCTAGTAACTTTGTTGAAATTCTCAAAAAGTGGTGAATGGTTTATAAAAATGTGTAATATTTTTAATCTGATATGTCCACTATAAGAAATGTGTGAAAATTCCGATAATTGATGTTATATGGCATGGAGTAATGAGCGAAAATACAAAATGATATTTGCTAACTCATTGCGTTGACTTTGTACACAGTTTAAATTCTCCCGTAGATAATTATAAATCCGAACATTTCAATCATACATATCTTTACAACAAAAGGGAAATTTAAAAAACCGAAACATGTTCCATGTTCCTATTGGTAATACAAATACAGTGCGGTAAATGTTGTGGATTTTGACAATGTTACTAGAGATCCCTTTAATAATACAGCAAAATCAACGCGTTCCTACCGTCGATCGCCCAGACGCCCCCGTCTCCTGCAGCGACAGCTTTTCCCTTCATTCTATAGTCGGAGCATCTTGTTCTTATCAATTATGGCCTATTCCCACTGCACCGTTTCTCCTTCAGTTTCCTATCCAACCAAAATGTGGTGAAACTGGCAGTATATCTAGCAACGAAATGAATCCGAAATCGCCGCAGTCGAACAAGCAGACATCGGAAACGGAGCCGAATAATTAGTATCCTACAAGTCCGTTCCGAACTTGGTTCGCATCATTTCGTTTCCTGACAGTATTCTGCTAGTATCTTCCGGAAGTCAAACGGATAGGAAACGGAAGGAGACACGGTGCAGTGGGACTATAGGCCACAATGCTGATCGATTGGTTGGTTCTTTTTATTCTCCTCGAGTTTCGCGGGTGACATTCAATGACATTTCCATTCATAAAAAAACAGAAAAAAGGTAGTTACCGCATCATTACTGACTGGGTGATAACAACATCTCCGTTTTTAACCACAGCGTTCTTTGCGCGTCAACCCAAGGTGGTTTCATTTCATCCATATAGAACCCTCTCGTTGAATCATGTGTTCGTTGTCTTTACTTTAATTTTTCATTCTATTTGAGATTTTAAAAAATTACACATCCATCCAGAATGCCAATTCAAGTATAAAATTTAAAAATTAGGTCAAACATGTGTAGAGAGACCACATTTGGCAAATCAGAAAAAAATTGCTACAGTAGAAAGATGACCTCTATAGACAGGTTCTAAGTATATCTGTATCGGATCACTTTTTTGGGGGCCACTAGATTGTTTGGAATAATTTGTACAAATAATAAATTAAATAAAATATGGGTATAAAGAAGTATAAGAAGAGGATTCTGTATTTTTGTTTATAAACAGTCTGCCCCTCCCTACAAGGGTGGTGTGTTCGCTTCTATTCTCTGTGTCAACAACACACATGGTTAAACAAACCATTTCACACAGCCCTTCCGAGTTGTAATTATTTTGGATAGTTTGTTATTTTTCATTATTATAATAGTAATCCTAGGATTCTCTATGTGATTGATGGATGACATTTTCAATGAATGAAATTGAAAGGCGAATGCAATACACAAAGTTTAAGAACAAATGATCGTCAAAGGACGTTGGCCTCTCCCGATAGTCGCCCCCGTCCCTTCGTCCATCATGTCCTTAGCGACCTTTCCTTTAAAGGTACACTTGAGTATTGGTACTTCCCGAAATGCCCGTTGACACGAAATTGGTTGGTTTTAATTCCATTTGAAAGTTCCTTGAATAAAACATGTAAAATGAGAATCATTCCCTTTCAAATGCTCTCATAGTTGAACATTTGGATTTCAAGATATTTTATTCATAAGTCTACCGTCCGGGGGACATTTTGACTTTTTAGAAAAATAAAAAAAATGTTTATGGACTACTTTGAAAAAAATCTAAATAGGTTTTTAAATAGTTGTTGATGATATCTCTATTGAATGAACATTTTAACAAAACATTAAATGCACAATCTTGTATGAAAAATTTCGAGCATGGTGGAGTTATAACTATTATTTTGTACCGTAATGATGCAGGTTTTGGTTACTAAAGTTAAGTTTGACCAAAACTCAACTATCCCTTTAAAGACCGTCGTGCGTGGAGATGCTAGACCACGGGTCGCCATTCTGAACCAGGCTAGAAGTTTGTGTGCACTGTATTGTGTTATCAGATCCTCGCCCCAACCATACACCCTTCCTCTACCCTCATCACCTAAGGCTTGATTATGTAATCACCATGCTTGTATATAGTGTATCAATATGTTCCGTATATAGTTAGATGAGTTCTGAATAAAGCACACTTGCAAGCAGTCATAGTCTCCTTCCTTGCTCCTGAGTCTAGCATACTTTACATACACAAAATTGGCTTGCTCCTGAGTCTAGTATATTATACATACACAAAACACTGCATAACAAGGAGTCAGTGTGTGTTCCACACCGTGCGCAACGCGTTCGCAAGATGACACGGTTCGTCTGATTTACGTATCGGAACTACTACACATTGAGCGCGCAGTTCACTGGCATACTATACTTCAGACCCTTTCTCATCACTGACTTAACAGGTTAACATTTAGAAAAGGGTGTGAAAAGGGTAAAGTATTATCACTGACGTCCAGGGTATTTCAATTAAAAAACCTATCCCCCCCAAAAAACACTTAAAGTCGAACCTACCGTTGTCCTTCTTTTTCATGACACAGCTTGTCCATCATGTCCATGCTGTCATTTGATGAATTGCTCCCCTTTCCCTGTCAATGGTAGACTGATAGAAAATTACTTCAAAATAAAAAAAATCGCATTTATAATCTTCTGCTGATGTGAAACGACTTGCGCTGAATTTTTCTACTGAGCATGCGCTCACGAATTAATTTCTACGCGAATAATAATGAAATATTGTGCGCGTATATATTCGCAAATTTGCGTGAACGAAAATCGCGAGGAGAGTTTGAGCGGGAAAGTGTGAGTCGGACCGTGTTCGAGTTAATACGAGTTTATACTCGGAAACTCGTGAGCACTACTGTATAAAATCCACTTCTAAATCAGATTAAATTGTAAATGTGAAAGAGGTGAAAGCGGATGGTAGATGACCAATGTTCTATCTGCCATGGTCAATACCGACGCGCGATCGGTTCTCATTACTCGCGTAAATGATACTTGATGGTGATGGAGGAGGGTGTTGGTACTTGAACTTCCCTGCCGACAAAACGGGGGCGGTTTATTACACCCCGATCTATACAGCTGCGTGGAGTAATATTCAGGTGGGGGGGGGGGGGGGGGGGGGTGTGTACCTCGCTTCCTTTGTTCGACAGAAAACCATTAATTTGACCAATGGTCAAGATTCCTTTACTCGCGTAAAAACTGATGTTGATGGAGGAAGGTGTTGGGACTTGCGCTATCCTACTGCCTAAACAGGGGCGGTTTATTACACCCCGATCTTTACAGCTGCGTGGAGTTATATTCAGGTGTATGTGGGGAAGGGGGGGGGGGGGTTTATCTCGCTTACCATGTTCGACAGAAAATCATTAATTTGACCAATGGTCAAGATTCCTTTACTCGCGTAAACACTGGTAAGTGATACTTGATGTTGATGGAGGACCAGGAGGAGGGTGTTGGTACTTGAGCTATCC
>JBAMJV010006681.1:0-17716 GCA_037951105.1 Echinarachnius parma
AAGGTGGTATCTCACCGGGCTGGAGACTAGTTGGCGACCAGTTGGCGACTCAGTCTCCACTAGTTGCGGAGACGTCTCCGCGACGTCGCCGCGACGTCTCCTGGAGACTAGACGGGTCTCCGGGGAGTCGCGGGAAAATCAAACATGTTCGATTTTTTTGGAGACTTTTTCAGTCTCCAGCAGGTCTCGGAGACGTCTCCGCGACGTTTCCATCAGTCGCGGCGACTTATTTAGTCCGCGACTGGAGAGACGTCGCCGCGACCTACTGGAGATCAAGGCGACTGAGAGGAGACGTTGCGGAGACGTCTCCGCGACACTACTTGACGTTGCTTGACCCACTTTAGAGACCACGTGACTGAGTTCTTTATCATTTGGTACATACTTCCAGGCGAATTGTTTGTCACCATGGATACGTCGCGGAGACGTCTCAGAGACGTCGCCTTGGTGAGATTGCAAACTATTTTCGGGTCTCCCGAGTCGCCTACCGCGACTGATCAGTCGCGGCAGTCGCGGCGACGTCTCCGCCGGTGAGATACGCACTTTAAATGGGTCATTGACCCCTCCCTATAAGGCAAGTAACTTTGTAGACAATGACATATGCACACACTGGCAAATGGTTGATCAACTGTGCGTTTATGTGATCTAATACCGTATTATGTTCACTGAGTGATGTGTGAAAATTCCACCGACGGTAATAAATTAATGTCATATGACCGAGTAACGAGCGAACATGCTTTAGTGGTACATTTATTTGCTAATTTACCGAAATTATTTTGCACACAGTTATAATTCTCCCTATAGAGAATTAAACATACGAACACTTAATTATATCTTTATAACGGAAAAAACCGAAACCTGCTCCATGTTTCTACTAGTGATATAACTACAATGAGGTAGTTCTGAGGGTTTTGACAATGTTTCTAGACCCTTTTAATTTCATTAAGAATTTGCATTATCTGTTTTAAAGATCACGCATGTTGAATACATTACAAACATGTCATATATACTATGTTTAAATATAGTATACGAAACATTGGCGATTTCATGCTGTTGTTATAAAGTTCACTTTTAAAAAGTTTATAACGTTTACTTTTATAAAGTGAAGATTATTATTAATTTGGTCCTTATTGTTATTCAAATTATGCATCTAAAAACTTATATTATTGTCTTAGTTTTTAATTTTAATTTTACGGGTTTGTCAGATATTGTTGAGAACATGTTTACGAAGTTATTTTATGCTTCAAATGCGACACTAAACATATGAATCTGATTATTTTGATGGTTTGATATAATATATATAATGGATATATATATTCGTATTACTATGGTAATTATAAATCATATCATATCGATATATATTTACCTTTATTCCATTTTTGTTATGTGATTGAATGTAACGCAGGATTTTGAAATATTTCTTGTTATTTTTTGTCTTGAAATGGTATCTGCAATATTGTTAAAAGTGATCCATTAACTTTATATTTTTCCCAAAAGTTTTATTTGAGACTTCAATCATATACCAGTTACATTGAAAGATTCTTGAGAATGATATGTGAGATTTTCATAGAAAAATGTATGTTTACTATACTTCGTGAAAACAGATAAAATCAGTGTCTGGTTTTATCCCGATTGTTCGCGTAAAGTATCCGAATTCGAATACTACATGTATATGGACGATTGGGAATCCGAATTCGGATCCTCTTGACTACGGTCGAAAGCGTCCATAGGCGCTCTCAAATTCAATCTAAAATATCTCCATAATTAGGGATTCATTTGAAAATTCCCAAACCCATTTCATTCTTCTGTTACCATAGTTACCATAACAAAAACCACAAGGTACAAGAGAAGTGTAAAAGCTTCAAGGTTTGGTTGAATTCTACAACGCTAATGGATCACTTTAATCATGTTAAAGGTAAAGGCCAGTTTTGGAAACGCCCCCCTCTCAAAAAATGAAATGGAAGCTCTTATTACCAATAGGTAATGTGAAAGAATATAATTGTACTAATATAGGATTATCCAAATTTGGCCAAGAAACCGCCTACTAATTGATATATTTGCCAAATTATAAATTGATCTAGGGCCGGATAGATATCGCCATCGCGGAATCGCTCATACGCTACGTGTATTATGACCACGAGGTGTACACGAGGTGTACACGAGGTGTAGCGCTAAATACGGGCTTGTCCCTAGCTTGTCGATATCTCCCCCAGCGCTAGCGGCGTTGAGAGGTCTGAACAGGCGGTGGATTTATGAATTTCACAGGCGGATATTGGATTTCTTCCAATATTTCTGTATTTAACGATGCTTAGGTTCGGATTTTACCACACAAACCCTATTTCAATACATATTCAACAATATTGATCAATATAGATGTATTCGGCTACTTTCCCGAAACTGGTCTTGGGCTGTAATCATAGACAAGTTTAGGGAATGTGCATGGTGTAGCATAATTATTTATTTTGCGTGGATATACGATCCACGATCGTATTTAAAATACAGCACGACGTTTGAAGAAAGATGCTTTTTTTGTTCACATTTAGAACATAGGATGATAATATGGTTCATGGTTTGTTTGATTACTTAATTCTATTTGTGGATCATGCATATCGTATCTTATTATATGTTATTATGTTATTATATTCTTATCTTGTATATTATTGTGCATTTATGTTCCATTCCTATTCCTTATACTTCACTCTTCTTCTCCTTGACCCCTTTACTCCTTCTTCTATTCTGCTCGATTTCAATCCTTAATCTGTTTTCTCTATTTTGGTGTGTATGCGATGTATTAGTTGTTTTTGCCTTATGCTTAATTAGTAATTATTTGTAAAATTGTATTTAGTTAATTAGTTGATTATGTTCTTAAGGTGCCCCGCATACAAACTTTGCTTTCAAGGGGCACCTCAACCATTTGTTGATTTTCTTGTATTTTATATATTTTGATATTTGGTTGAAATAAAATGAATGAAATAAATGAAAAAAATAAATGAAATATGTGGCCAATATAGGCCTGGAAAGTTGCAAATAAAACGTTTCATTTAACCATGATGAATATTATGGAAAATTCACAATTTTATACCGCTGTTTATTTATTAATCGTGTTCTTTTTTCATACATTTTTACGTAAGCCCTTGCCACATATCACCAGATAGCGTTAACCGACGTCCGACGGAGAGCAAAACTTACAATCCGTTCGTCTCCATTCGTATACGTTTCTTGTTCGGCGAATACGTTCCTTGTCCGGCGATATGTACGTTGTTCTATCCGGCGGAATATTTTGTGCATGAAGCAATATTATGGAGACGACTTTCACCACCGGATAATTTGATTTCGCAAATTTCCTATCCATCGGGCATCCGTTTTCGCTATCTGATGATATGTGACATCAACTAGTCTCGGAAACAATTCTTTAGCATAAATCCAGATCGTGCAAATTATGAGTTTTTCTCTCGAATAGGCCGCTAGATGGCGACACACACAGTTTTCATTATTGCACCCAAGATTCCCGTGTTTTCCGACTGTTATTATCTTAATTGGTCTGTCACACACACGGTAACAGTCCATCTTCTAGGTATGTAAAATCATACATTTTATGCTATGGTCGGACTCACTGGAGGAGGGGGGGGGGGGGGGCACGCGAATGATAAGGGGGCATATTTCTTTATTTTATCGAACATTGTCCCTTTATGATTCGTATTGTTTTTGGCGCAGACATATAAATATAAGATGGAAATTTGAAACCTATATATACATGTACATTACAGTAAAAATGTTACTATTATTATAATAATCATGGTAATACAGGCATTTACTTGTATCACGTTTATTTCTGAAAAGTTTAAAACTAACGCCATACTTAAAAACAAATTAAAAGCAATGGCATTTTGTTTGATTCGTTTATTCATCCAACATTCGTCCATATTTAGTCAAAAGGTGATATTTTTTGTTTTCGTGCTTGTGTCGTGTACGTGCATGATAATATTGTATAAGCTCGTGACTCATACCAACGCGATGTCTTCTGTACACAATGTTCCAAAATATAGTCAAATGAAGATAAGGAAGTAAATACAGAAATGTATGAAGTCAACTCTGGGGGTGTTTCACAAACTTGAACTTAAATCTAAGTTAAGACCTTAAACAGGTATTATGGAAAGCCATTACTTTTGTTGTTACATTGTTGAAACAGTTCTTTGGAAAATGCATTTATTTTGATAAAAATGAGTTGTATTGTTTTGTTATTATCAAGGAGTCTTGAAATTATTCATGTAAATTTGTGTTAAAAGAATCAGTCTCAAATACTTGTATTGTTGGCTTTGGAATAGGCCTATGTTGTATTCCAAGGCTACAAATGGCTTTCCACACTTGTTAGATCAATCTTAGAGTTAAGCCCAAGTTAGAATCTTTGTGAAATACCCTTTGGAACTTTTGATCAACAATCGATATTAATCAACGTGTCTAATATTTAATTCAAGTCGGAAGTGTATTTTTGCCTGGCGGTATTCCCCAAATCCAGGGCAGTCAATGCGTTTGCTCCCAGCAGCCCCCCCCCCCCCCCCCCTCCACCCACCTTCCATTGTGGACCAGGAAATGGATACACTGTTAAAACGCTGTGTAAAAAAACGTTGTCTAAAAATGGTTGTTGAATCTTTTTATACAACTTTACGTGTAGCATGATTAGTTGGAATTAGAAGAAAGGGTTGTGTAAAGCGGCCATTGTTCAAGCGTTGTTGAAACGTGTTAAATCACGTGATAGTTTCGACCGCGAAATCATCGCGACAAAACCCCTTAATTTTGACCCACCGCAATCAAGCGGAATGAGTTAGCGCAGACGGTAGCGTGTTAGTCTTATAACCAAAGAGCCCCGGTTCGATTCCGACTTTGCCGTTTTATAGTACAATCATTTTTGTATTTGCTATTTCAACAAAAGGGTTGTATAAAATTTATTCTAAACAACGGTTGTAGAAAAAGTTAAAACAACAGTTGTGTAAACTTTAAACAACTGGGGTTGTTTATTGTTTCAACAAGAGTTGGATAGTTCATATGTTAAACAGCGGTAGTACAACATCAAGTGAATACGTATTTTATGATTGGGAGAAAATCTAAGAAATGTGTCTACACGAATATAATAAATAGCGTCGCTGTGATTTGTCTAATTTGTTTAGAATCTTTTTCTTTCTAGTTATTTTGCTTTTAAAGGGATTATCATTGTCAAAATCATCAAAATTAACTTGGAACCCGAGCGGTTCTCATATCGTTATTGTACTTGCTTTATCAATAGATGCTTGGAACAGGTTTTTTTAAAATTATTTTCAAATTTTCTTTTCGTTGAAAAGATGTTCACGATTGAAGCGTTCGGATTTTTTGTTTTATCCACAGGAAACTTTGCATGTACAAAGTCAGTGCAATGCGTTAGCGAATATCAATCTGCCTTAGATCACAAAAATATACATTTGACCAACCCTTTATCACTTTGTGCACATGTCAACCAAGTTTCTAGATCCCTTTAAGTATTCCCTACTCCACATAATAAACCAGTTACTAAATTTAGTTATTAGACCCATAATAAACCACATCAATTATTGTATTATTTTGTTGTGCAAAAAACAGTATTGGTGATGGCTGCCGTTCTGATTTTCAAATGTACTATAAATAGATTTCAGAAGAAGACCGACTGCATCCAAATAATTACTTATTCTTAATGTCAACTTAATGTAAATTTATATCCATTCCGATCAAAATAAGATGTTTGTTTTTGGAATTACTTGTAGAGTTCCTGATATAAAATATGAATTGTCTTATATTCATATGCATACCAACTGCTTCTATATGTGCTAACAACATTAACATTATTGATTTTATTTTGTGCCTAATGCATATTCAAGGAACATAATTGCAGTTTAAATATATAGAAGTTGCAATGTTAAATTACTAAAAAAAACACTGCAACATACAGATACAGTAACAATAAGTCAATGTATTGATTTCCTTGGTAAGCCCAATTTGAAGAAAAAACTTTAAGATTTTAAAGGGATCTACATGTAGTAACATTGTCCAAATCCACAACGTCTAGTTAGAATTATATTAGTTCATACACTTCGCATTACCAATATAAGCATGGACTAGTTTCATTCTTTTTAATTACTCTTTTGTAAAAAAATATATTTACGATTGAAGTGTTCGGACTTTTAATTATCCAATTGAAATCTATAACTCTATACAAAGTCAGTGCAATGAGTTAACGAATATCACTTTGCATTGTACAAATAAACTTCGAGTTGAATTTAACAACAAACGTCAAGTTGATCACTTAATTGTTGAGCAAAGTTCAAGAGATGACTTAATGAATTTGTTTTATATACTTCATTTTTATCAGTGCTTTCTTCTAAATAGCTTCGGCCTGCAGATAAATAACGCAACCGTGTCAACGGCGGGTTACAATTATAGTTTCATTTAAAATTAATAAACATGCAAAGATTGGATGTTTTCACCAATGTCTCGACAGTATTGGCAGTCATGTGGCAGACCTAGGGTTATTCGAGATGGAAAGCAAATCATTAGGAAATGCACTTTCCAATCGAAGAGGACGTGAGCGAAAACAAAACAAAACAAATATTATATTGATTTACGTATTAATCTCATCATTTTCTTCCTCCTCCTCTTTTTTTTACATTTATAAAAATTTTTAACATATTTATTTATCTATTTTTGTTAATTTTAATTTATTTGTCTTTCTTATTTATTGACTGTTTTTTAAAAATTAAATTTAATAATAAATGTATTAATATTATTCTTATTATTATTATTATTATCATTATTATTATTATTATTATTATTATTATTATTATTAGTATTATTATCATTATTATTATTATTATTATTATTATTATTATTATTATTATTATTATTATTATTATTATTATTATTATTATTATTATTATTATTATTATTATTTTTATTATTATTATTTTTTTTTTAATATAATTATTATTGTTATTATCATTATAATTATTATTATTATAATTATCTTTATTATTTGTTTTTCTTTGGGGGGAGGGGCAGCCAGCCAGGCAGAATAACATGTCAGAAAGAGCGATGCCCCCCCCCCCCCCCCCCCCCCCCCCCCGCTCTACGCCCTAAATTAATTATCACGTTCAAGGTCCAAGTACATGAAGTAAAGATAATACTGTATTTAAATAAGTGATAACTGGAACCCAACATAGATTAAACCTGACACCACATCTTCAAGTATCTGATGAGGGGTCTGGCATCGGATTGCACAACTAGATCTGGTATGTAACCGAGCTAGTTAGCTGGGAGTCTACTGTGCTAGGATGACCAGCTTGCACAGTTTTCACGGATGCACGGATTTCAGTGATTTCAGCATTTTGCCATTACATTTAATATTGAATATATTATGCCATAATAATTATATGATTGATATTGAATGATGAAGTGATTTAAATAATGTAAATATTTCATTTGAATGAACGCCTACATTTAAAAACAACAACAGTTACAATTGTGATTTCGGGACGGAGAATCCCCTCCTAAAAAAACAAAAAACAAACAAGTTCAGGGGGATCCCCATTACGTTATCCGTATAAAGTAGATAAGAAATCAAAGCAAGGTGGCCCCGCACCAATGCAGAAGTTCGATTGTCATAGAAATGTTCAATATATCGTTATTGGTTGTTAGCTGGTTACGTCCTTTGTAATGCAAATTTCACTAAATTACATTTCGTTATTCGTTAATGCTGATCACGTGATAGTGACGCAAATGTATTTGTCATTCCTATTGGACAAGGCAGTCATGTGACTTGGCCGTAGCCAATCATCGTCATCGCAGTGGGTGCGACAGCGCACCCCGACTAGCGGGCTGTAATGGTCCTGATGCTGATCTGATTGTATAAAATGTCCATGCAGATATTTTCCATTGCATTGCATTGGCGGTAATAATCATTACAGATTGGACAGCCTTAAAAACCTCCATCAACAAGTTTTCGCAAGAGTTAAACCCTTTTTTGACCCGACAAGATGGGTCACGTACATATCGAAAGAAACAGGTGGAAAGACAAAGGCCATGAAGGCAGCGAAGGTGAGATAATCATTTCTTTGATCTAGTAACTTTATAAACATGTACACAAAGTGATGAATGTTTGGCAAGATGTGTAGTTTTGTGATTTGATATGTCCTCTGAGTGCTGTGTGAAAGTGTCGAGTTAAATGTATATATGTTCTATGGCTGAGTAATGAACAAGACTGCAAAGTAATATTCCCGAACACATTGCACTGCCTTTGTTCACAATTATGACTATCCAGAGGATAGTTAGAAACCAGAACACTTCCATCGTTAATATCTTTTATTACAAAAAAAACACAACCTGTTCCATGCTTCTACATTTTAAATATAATTTAGATCCACTGAATAAACAACTTTGTGTTATAAGAATGTGATATTTTTTCACAGCGGCTCAAACACGCACTGAACATTCGGTGTTTATTTATGTTGGGATAAGGTAAATTATTTAATATAATCAAATTCACCCAACCTAAGAATCATTTATTTGATAAAAGAATGTTTTATTGCGCATGACAGGAAATCATTTCTATGTTGTTTATGTTTCTTTCCCAAGACCGATTTTTAATTCATAATTTGTCATTGTTTGCTGTAAACATTAAAGTGTAAAAGCATGATTAAAGGGATCTTTTATAACATTGTCCAAGACGCGTGTATATTGGCAAAATGGATATGTGCCGCTTCAAGGACCCCCCCCCCCCCCCTTTCAGAGCCGATCCGGACACTCCTAAGGGTCTCATTTGCATTTTTTTTAAAGGCCGATCGTCGCTCTTAAATCCTCAAAATCCAATTGAAATTCTAGCGGTTCCCTCATACCTTGTTGTATACTTATTAACAACAAAAAAATGGGACAGGTTTCGGTTTTTCAAATTTCCCTTTCGTTAAAAAGATATCTACGATTGAAGTGTTCAGATGTCAAATTATCCAATGGATCGTCAGAACTTTGTACAAAGTGAGTGCAATGAGTTAGTGAATGTCACTTTGCATTTTTGCTCATTACTCGGCCATATAAAGTCCATTTAGCTTGAAAGTTCACACAACACCCAGTGTGAACATATCAGATAACAACAATATACATTGTATCAACCATTGTGTCAAATCCCAGCTCGTTAGACCCTCGTTTTGAAGATGGCTGAGGCACACTCCCGCTCCTTAGACCCCCGTTTTGAAGTTGGCTGAGGCACACCCCCGCTCCTTAAACCCCCGTTTTGAAGTTGGCTGAGGCACACCCCCGCTCCTTAGACCCCCGTTTTGAAGTTGGCTGAGGCACACCCCTGCTCCTTAGACCACAGTTTTGAAGTTGGCTGAGGCACACCCCCGCTCCTTAGACCCCCGTTTTGAAGTTGGCTGAGGCACACCCCCGCTCCTTAGACCCCCGTTTTGAAGTTGGCTGAGGCAAATGCACCCCCGCTCCTTAGACCCCGGTTTTGAAGTTGGCTGAGGCACACCCCCGCTCCTTAGACCCCCGTTTTGAAGTTGGCTGAGGCACACCCCTGCTCCTTAGACCACAGTTTTGAAGTTGGCTGAGGCACACCCCCGCTCCTTAGACCCCCGTTTTTAAGTTGGCTGAGGCACACCCCCGCTCCTTAGACCCCCGTTTTGAAGTTGGCTGAGGCAAATGCACCCCCGCTCCTTAGACCCCGGTTTTGAAGTTGGCTGAGGCACACCCCCGCTCCTTAAACCCCCGTTTTGAAGTTGGCTGAGGCACACCCCCGCTCCTTAGACCCCGGTTTTGAAGTTGGCTGAGGCACACCCCCGCTCCTTAGACCCCCGTTTTGAAGTTGGCTGAGGCACACCCCGCTCCTTAGACCCCCGTTTTGAAGTTGGCTGAGGCACACCCCCGCTCCTTAGACCCCCGTGTTGAAGTGAGTTTAAGGTACCCGCTATTTAGACCCCCGTTTTGTGGTTGGCTGAGGCAACCCCCGCCAAGAATAATTCCCCTCGGGGATTTTGTTTGGATCACGTGTATGTATTATTTATAATTTATTTCCTATATACAGTATATATATATTCCTCAATGACTTATTTTTTAACCATGGGATGATACAACTGATAATTTCCAGACCATGAACTCAGACACCGTCCAAAGGGACAATTTGAAGAATTCAGGAATGAATAAAGGTCGATTGGTTAATTTATCTGATCAGATATCACTTTACTGTAAATTGAATAAACGAAAAGACTTAATTACTCGCATATAAAGTGTTGTCAGATAATTTCTACGGCATGTACGGGGTTAATAGAGGTGTTTGGCTCATTCGGTATAAATCCGTCTAAAATTCCCACGCAATGCGAATGTTGTAGTTCATTTTAATCAGAATATGCCACCAAGTTAGACTGAGCAATTTTTCTCTTCAAACAACTTTAAAAAATAAATCTTAGATAACATTCATATACAAAAGCAATAACACTCCCCCTTTTTAGAAAGCAGCAGAGCTGCAGGTATGCCACGTTCATTCATTGCTATATTTCAGATATTTCAAAGATAACTGTCTAAAATTAGAATTGTAAAGTGCAGCTTGGAAATGTGAAATGATAATGCTAACAAAAACTTAACAAAACTTAACAAAAGTTATATATTTGACAAATATAATCATATACAAATATTATTGGAAGATTATTCTGCATGACGTTGTTTGTAATGTTGTATACCATGGTGGAGCTTGGTGGAGTGATGTCAATTACATGTATCAATGTGTATAGTTTGCAATGTTATGTTGCAGGTTTTAGTTACGAAAATTTAGATTTACTATAACTGTTTAGTCCCTTTAAACATGATGTACTTTCAATTCCTTTGTGTATGTATGTTTCCATTCTACGGAATTGCTAAACACTGCTCAACATTGCTCAAACAACGCTCAAGAAATCAAACGTATGTTCAACGATCTTTTGTTTGCTCGTATTCTACTTAACAGTAAAAATGCGATGTTTAACGATTCCGCAGACATTTCGTCTGTTGTCAGAGAAAATTAAGATGAAAACATAAGCAGATACATGGGAAAAGGAGAATACAATGTTAGTTTGATTAGGAGTGGTTATCAGCATAAGATATGCAACACATCAAATTGCTTATTATGATGCTTGGGAACTTTCATAGTATATTAAATAATTACTAATATGTTACGCTAGATAACTATGATTTATATCAAAGTTTTAAATTTGTTTGTTACTTTGTCAAGTATAATATATTTAATTCATCTTACGCTCCTATTTTTCTTTTTGGATGTATGTTAATATTCTAATGGGGCTATGCTACAAGTCAAATGTGACTTTTAATAACCCTCCACATTTTCGCAATACACATATCCTTTGTAAACAATGATAAAATGGAAATACGTTGATGATGTGGAAAACTAAGTTCAATTCAAATCCATTCAGAATATGCTACCACGTGAAAAATATAGACCTGGCAATGTTGCTCTATAAAAACCTTCTTTTTGAAAATTAAAACTAAATGCCTGAAATCCAGGGATTCCAAATATATATTGGGTATGTTTTTGTTTTCACTCTGAATAGCATACCGTATAGATATTTGTAGTGTACGCATCAACAACTAAATTATATTGAAAATATCACAATGATACGCCAAGGGACGAACATATTCTCACGTTATACTATGGTTACACTGTTGTTTCACCTAATATTCTGGGTAACCTCTCATCTTCTCTCCTCTCCCCATCAGAATCACCAATACATACGTCAGAATGCTTCAATCGCGACAACACAACATCATGTGGTTTCATTGACATCATATCCCAACAGCACAATCAATGCAACCAAGGTATGTCTACTTTGTACGGTAACACTCACCTCACGGAACTCTTCCTTGATGAAGCTCCGTCTGAACTTGAACTTGGTCTAGCGCTAAATAAATTATGCTCAAGCAGTAAGCTCACCAGTTATCGTTTTCTCTTTCAACTGTAGCAAAACACCCATGAACATTGATCTCAGATCGTATAATCTACTGGTTTTGACTACAATCGAAAAACGTTCCAGAATGCTTTTCAATTCAATCATTAATATCTCCATAAGAATAAGGAGACATTTTAGATATAAATCCCCATTTCATTTTTCTGTTACCATAGGCTAAACAACAATCAGCAATATAAATGTGTAATCTCCAATTGATTATGGTTGAATTTGACAAATTAATGGTTCTCTTCAAATGGTTACAGTCCGTTATTCTGAAGGTTCGTTATTCCGAAAGTTCGGTTATTCCGAAGGTTCGTTATTCCGAAGGTTCGTTATTCCAAGGGTTCGTTATTCCGAAGGTTCGCTATTCCTAAAACAAAATCGTGTTCGTTATTCCGAAGGTTTGTTTATCCGAAAATAAAATCGGGTTCGTTATTCCGAAGGTTCGTTATTCCGAAGGTTCGATATTCCGAAGGTTCATTAGTCCGAAGAAAAAAATAGGGTTCGTTAATCCGAAATTGAAATCGGGTTTGCTATAATACTATAATTTGTGTTTTGTTTATTTAATTTACAGCCTGCATAAGCATATCACTCCCCCTCTCCCTCCCTTGGCCAGACCAATCAAACATTTAAGTTTGTTTTATCTCTTTATTAGAAATTATAGCTTTATAACAAACCCGAATTCTTTTTCGGATTAACGAACCCGATTTCATTTGAGGAATAGCGAACCTTCGGAATAACGAACCCTCGGAATTACGGACCTTCGGAATAACGAACCTTCGGAATAACGAACCCGATTTAATTTTCGGACTTACGAACCTTCGGAATAACGAACCTGATTTCAATTTAGGAATAGAGAACCTTCGGAATAACGAACCTTCGGAAAAATGCAACAAATGTTCGGATTAACGAACCCTATTTTATTTTTGGATTAACGAACCCTCAGGTATACGAGATGTGCGTGTTCGGAATAACGAACCTTCGGAATAAAGCACCTTCGGAATAACGAACCTTCGGAATAACGAAGCGCCCCCAACAAATAAAGTTTGCATGCCATGTTTTTTTTGCCCGAAGTTGTATTAATTGAAGTAAACCTTGATAGACGTGTCTATTTGTAGACTCATAAGTATGCATAACAATTTAGATGCATTATTAAATAGATAAATGAGATAAGTAAGATGGATCGTCCACCAGTTAATAAGTGGAAATCAGAAACTTATCACATAATAAGTCGAAATTCCTTCTTGGTTTGTATTTATTCCTTTTTACAAATTTGGTTAATTTGTCAAGTATAATATATTTAATTCATCTTAAGCTCCTCTATTTCTTTTTGGATGAGTGTTAATATTCTAATGGGGCTATGCTGCAAGTCAAATGTGACTTTTTAATAACCCGCCATATCTACGCAATATACATGTATTCTTACTTATCCTTTGTAAACAATGATACAATGGAAATTCGTTGATGATGTGGAAAACTAAATTTAATTCAAATCCATTCAGAATATGCTACAAAGTGATAAATATAGACTTAGCAATGTTGCTCTATACAAACGTTTTGTTTTGTTAATTAAAACTAAATGCCTGAAATCCAGGGATTCCAAATATATGTTGGGTATGTTTTTGTTTTCACTCTGTATAGCATACTGTATAGATATTTGTAGTGTACGCATCAACGACTAAATTATATTGAAAATATCACAATGATACGCCAAGGGACGAACATATTCTCACGTTATACTATGGTTACACTGTTGTTTCACCTAATATTCTGGGTAACCTCTCATCTTCTCTCCTCTCCCCATCAGAATCACCAATACATACGTCAGAATGCTTCAATCGCGACAACACAACATCATGTGGTTTCATTGACATCATATCCCAACAGCACAATCAAGGCAACCAAGGTATATGTCTACTTTGTACGGTAACACTCACCTCACGGAACTCTTCCTTGATGAAGCTCCGTCTGAACTTGAACTTGGTCTAGCGCTAAATAAATTATGCTCAAGCAGTAAGCTCACCAGTTATCGTTTTCTCTTTCAACTGTAGCAAAACACCCATGAACATTGATCTCAGATCGTATAATCTACTGGTTTTGACTACAATAAAAAAAACGTTCCAGAATGCTTTTCAATTCAATCATTAATAACTCCATAAGAATAAGGAGACATTTTAGATATAAATCCCCATTTCATTTTTCTGTTACCATAGGCTAAACAACAATCAGCAATATAAATGTGTAATCTCCAATTGATTATGGTTAAATTTGACAAATTAATGGTTCTCTTCAAATGGTTACAGTCCGTTATTCTGAAGGTTCGTTATTCCGAAGGTTCAGTTATTCCGAAGGTTCGTTATTCCGAAGGTTCGTTATTCCGAAGGTTCGCTATTCCGAAGGTTCGTTATTCCGAAGGTTCGTTATTCCGAGGGTTCGTTATTCCGAAGGTTCGCTATTCCTAAAATAAAATCGTGTTCGTTATTCCGAAGGTTTGTTTATCTGAAAATAAAATCGGGTTTGTTAATCCGAAATATTCAAATATGCATAACAATTTAGATGCACTAAATTACTATCGGAAAGCGTTATATTTATTCAATTCTTAATATCCGCATGGTTATGGAAACAATCGTGAAGTCGAAATTCTTTCTTGGTTTGTATTTATTCCTTTTTATCCTTTGTAAGTAATGAAAAATGTGAATACGTTCTTGATGATGTGGAAAATAAAGTTCAATTCAATTCAATTCAGCACTCTATCTGGGCAACTATGGTATGTCTACTTCCAACCTGCACTTTCTCCGTCAGCGACTCTTCCTTGATGAAGCCCCGTCTGAACATGAACCTGAACCGGCAGAAAAAATACGTGAGTACCTCGCAAGAAAAGAGTTATAGCCTTTGAAACATGTATATTCAAGCGGTAAGCTCACTAGTTATCTCCTCCTCTTCCAACTGTAGAAAAACACCCATGAACATTGATGTCAGATCTTCTAAGCTTCTGGTTTAGACTACAATCGAAAAGCGTTTATGATGGCTTTTCAATTCAATCATAGATAACTCCATTAAAATAACATGAAATAACAAGAAATTTTAGATATCAATCCCCATTTCATTCTTCTGTTACCATAAGCTTAAAGGGATAGTTATTGGTCAAACTTAACTTTAGTAACCAAAACATGCACCATTACGGTACAAAGTAATAGTTATAACTTCACCATGATCGAAAAGTATATACAAACGAAGTAGTAAAACCACTGTTATCATTAAAAAAGAGCCGTTACAAGAGGGCGCTATTTAAATATAATCTTTGGTTTTAGCCTTTTTTCATACAAAATTGTGCATTTAACCCTAAAAAGGCCGGGCTATTTGAGGTCTTTCTACGGCCGGGGGGGGGGGGGCATTATGGCACCCCTTAAGATCTCGGCCGATCGTCGTGAGAATTTGTACGCATGATAAATGAAGTGTATAGAATACAATGGTAATTTTAATTTTTTCAAAAATTCATTACTTTATGCAAATAAGCTCATAAAATTCATTTTTTTACCAATAAATAATATATTTTTCATAATTAAACATTGGTTTACAATACATATATTCTTTAGAGCATTTGTAATGATAATACAACAACATTTTTTTGGAAGAGCCAGGTTCTTCCTTTATATTGTTTTGATAATTTCTTATGTATTTCTTTGTTTTTTTTACTTATGTATTTTATTGTTTTCCATGATAAAATGGAAATACGTTGATGATGTGGAAAACTAAGTTCAATTCAATTCTATTCAGAATATGCCACCAAGTAATAAATATAGACTTGGCAATGTTGCTCTATAAAAACCTTCTTCTTGAAAATTAAAACTAAATGCCTGAAATCCAGGGATTCCAAATATATGTTGGGTATGTTTTTGTTTTCACTCTGTATAGCATACTGTATAGATATTTGTAGTGTACGCATCAACAACTAAATTATATTGAAAATATCACAATGATACGCCAAGGGACGAACATATTCTCACGTTATACTATGGTTACACTGTTGTTTCACCTAATATTCTGGGTAACCTCTCATCTTCTCTCCTCTCCCCATCAGAATCACCAATACATACGTCAGAATGCTTCAATCGCGACAACACAACATCATGTGGTTTCATTGACATCATATCCCAACAGCACAATCAATGCAACCAAGGTATGTCTACTTTGTACGGTAACACTCACCTCACGGAACTCTTCCTTGATGAAGCTCCGTCTGAACTTGAACTTGGTCTAGCGCTAAATAAATTATGCTCAAGCAGTAAGCTCACCAGTTATCGTTTTCTCTTTCAACTGTAGCAAAACACCCATGAACATTGATCTCAGATCGTATAATCTACTGGTTTTGACTACAATAAAAAAACGTTCCAGAATGCTTTTCAATTCAATCATTAATAACTCCATAAGAATAAGGAGACATTTTAGATATAAATCCCCATTTCATTTTTCTGTTACCATAGGCTAAACAACAATCAGCAATATAAATGTGTAATCTCCAATTGATTATGGTTAAATTTGACAAATTAATGGTTCTCTTCAAATGGTTACAGTCCGTTATTCTGAAGGTTCGTTATTCCGAAGGTTCGGTTATTCCGAAGGTTCGTTATTCCGAAGGTTCGTTATTCCGAAGGTTCGCTATTCCGAAGGTTCGTTATTCCGAAGGTTTGTTATTCCGAGGGTTCGTTATTCCGAAGGTTCGCTATTCCTAAAATAAAATCGTGTTCGTTATTCCGAAGGTTTGTTTATCTGAAAATAAAATCGGGTTTGTTAATCCGAAATATTCAAATATGCATAACAATTTAGATGCACTAAATTACTATCGGAAAGCGTTATATTTATTCAATTCTTAATATCCGCATGGTTATGGAAACAATCGTGAAGTCGTAATTCTTTCTTGGTTTGTATTTATTCCTTTTTATCCTTTGTAAGTAATGAAAAATGTGAATACGTTCTTGATGATGTGGAAAATAAAGTTCAATTCAATTCAATTCAGCACTCTATCTGGGCAACTATGGTATGTCTACTTCCAACCTGCACTTTCTCCGTCAGCGACTCTTCCTTGATGAAGCCCCGTCTGAACATGAACCTGAACCGGCAGAAAAAATACGTGAGTACCTCGCAAGAAAAGAGTTATAGCCTTTGAAACATGTATATTCAAGCGGTAAGCTCACTAGTTATCTCCTCCTCTTCCAACTGTAGAAAAACACCCATGAACATTGATGTCAGATCTTCTAAGCTTCTGGTTTAGACTACAATCGAAAAGCGTTTATGATGGCTTTTCAATTCAATCATACATAACTCCATTCAAATAACATGAAATAAGAAGAAATTTTAGATATCAATCCCCATTTCATTCTTCTGTTACCATAAGCTTAATTAAAGGGATAGTTGAGTATTGGTCAAACTTAACTTTAGTAACCAGAACATGCACTATTACGGTACAAAGTAATAGTTATAACTTCACCATGATCGAAAAGTATACAAACGAAGTAGTAAAACCCCTGTTATCATTAAAAAAGAGCCGTTACAAGAGGGCGCTATTTAAATATATTCTTTGGTTTTAGCCTTTTTTCATACAAAATTGTGCATTTAACCCTAAAAAGGCCGGGCTATTTGAGGTCTTTATACGGCCGGGGGGGGGGGGGGGGCATTATGGCCCCCCTTAAGATCTCGGCCGCGGAGCGGCCGATCGTCGTGAACATTTG
>JBAMJV010006682.1:0-95000 GCA_037951105.1 Echinarachnius parma
TATATGAATACTATTTAGTATAGATTGTAAGCGATGTTTGTGATTGAAATTTGAATACCTACATTTTTTACATGTTTCATATAGTGTGTAAATGTGAAAGGACTCTTTGTTTGATGATCATTAACTTGAACATTGAAGCTGCACAAGTTACATATATGAACAAAGTTCAAAATAACAAGAAGCCTATTCAAAATATGCTTCTATTTACATTTGTTTTTGTGTGTACTTTTATGCAAAACCCACTGTACGTGTATGTATTATTCACCAAAATATACATGGTGGAAAAGAATGATGATTGATGCGCACATTATAGCTGTATGATATGACATGGGTTGCGTGCCTTGCATGCCCATCAATACACTAGATACGCTGTGTATCCTTGACCTTATTCCAGACCTTGAAAATTAAGTGAACACTCAACATGAACAATTTTGTTGTTACAAACTAAATATAGGCACGTACATGTTCATCATTCAAAGACCTTTGTTGTGGCCATGAGTCAGAACCCATGCTATGTAAAATATACATTACAAAAATATATGTAAATTCAATGTTGAACATTAACTCAAGCAAAGGTCCAAGGGCATTGATATTGATAACCAGAGTACAGGGTTATATTCACTGATTATTTAAATGTGTGAATGTGTTTGTATCTATTACATGTGCACGTTTGTACTCTTTGTAGTTTGGACTATTTCCGTTTAGAAATAAACATACACAGACCTTACAAAGTATGTATTGCATTGATTGTTCAAACATGTACTCTGGTACCAAATTATTTTATTTACTGTGCTTGAAAATGATTTCAGTTTAAATTTTGTACACATTGTAGTTTTATTCCAGGCTTTTTTTTAATTTTTATTTTTCGCAATATATTTTAGTAGAAAACAAAATTATGTTTATAATTAGAAATCTATATTTTCTTGTTTTTCTTGTCCAACTATTTACAGGCAGAAGATTACCTGACCAATGACCTTCAGCTTGGAGATACTGTATCAAACCAAGTCTACAAAGATATGACATATTAGCAAATGACCAACGAGTGACCCGAACACCAAGCACTGAACTGGGATTATATTTTGAATGTACCATTCTTCAGGATCTGTAGCAGTATCTTAGGAACCTATCTAGACAGATCAAAGGAAAAATCATAAATCGGTTTACTGATCGTGTTGAAGACCATTTTTAATTGAGGTAAGGAATTTTTGTTTCATTATTCTTGTAATATTTTGTTTCAAGGTAAAACATTTTCTAGTTGTTTATATCTTTCTCCTAAAGGATCTTTTTTGGGTGAAAATGTACCGATTCATACAAAAATGTTAAAAAAATTAAAACTGTTTGTAAACACAAACTCAACTGTGTTCAATGCTTCCTAGGGGGGATTGCATAACATTGCACAATTCATACATGTATATTGTAGTCAATAGAAAGTGAGTACCTATTTACTGACCAGTACACAAATAGGTTCTCACTTTTGTTTTGATACAAATTTAGACATAATGGAGATATAAATAGAATTGAAATAGAAACGTGAAGATGTAAACAATGAAGGGTAGATAGATCTACAAATGTGAATTATACAGGCGACTGCCATTAGATTTATTGCATGACGTGGATGGCGGCCTCGTATACATATCATTCCAAAGAAATTTGACGACCCATTTACAAAACCGTGTGTTGACATGGATGCAACATTGCTAGCAGATCTGTGCTTACTGCCTTTTTCAGTAGTAGTTTGTGATGAGTGAAGTAAATCTATTAAAAGCAGTTGGGATATTTATGTGGCATTGAACTAATATTGAACTATTGTTGCACTCATTAATTATTCAATGTAGTATGTGCGTGTATGTCGGATCCTTCCTGCTGCTACATATTAGTATACAAATAGTGCATGGTTTGGAGTTGAATATACCAGAATAGACAACGATACATTTTTAATTTCTCGAGAGCGATTATATTGCATCGAGGCCGCAGGCCGAGTGCAATATAATCGCACGAGAGAAATTAAAAATGTAGAGGTGTCTATTGTGGAATATTTAACGACAAGAAGCATGTACTATTTGTTATATAATATGATTATTTTGAGGAACTGATATGGTTATCATGTTGATAAACCCAAATTGACCTTGCTCAAATTGTGAGTGTTCTCTCCAGCCATTGTCGGCCCTGCGTACTGTGTTAAGTGCCAGCGCGTATTAGAAATAATTGCGCGCTCTGCGCATTTTCCCCATTCAAGAACAAGCGCACAAGAACACATTACGCACTCCAAGGCAATCCCCCTGCGCAGCTCGTTTGGCTCTCTATGGTCAGTTTGTACATACTGAAAAGTTATAATACATATGTATTATAACTTTACCATTGATTATACCGGATTAAGCATCGGTAATCAACCAATGGGAATGCTCAATTTACCTTCATTATGACGTCATCATATTATATAACTCTATAATGGCTAAACAGCCAATAAAACATTGTAATATTGTATGGTACTTCATGGTCTATAACTTGTGTTGTTGGGACTGTTCTGTTCTTCATGGTGAATTAGGCTTGTTAGAGCTAGAGCAAGCCTGATGATTGAAGTACAGATTTTGCAGTAATTAATTAATGGCTTCAGACATTTGCAATGGCATTGATTGATTGTTGCACAGTATAGATCCTACAGGAGTACATTGTACTTACACTATACTCGTCTTTGCAGTGTGATAAATACTTTTCAGTACATTTCAGTACAGCATGTAATGTAGAAACAAGGCATTCCATTACAAGCTCAATGATTGAAATACAGAGCTCACATTAGTGCTGTAACTGACCTTGATGATCGGATCGTTTGATCGGATCGGCAAAATTTTATCGATCTTCGAAATCGGATCGATGATCGGGATCGGATGATCGGCTAAAAAAAAAATTACTGACGCCGATTCTGAGCTTAGTCCCATGTGATTAATTTGGCGTAACCTTTCAGAAACACATGGGACTAAGCTCAGAACCGGCGCGAGTAATTTTGTAAAAGGAGAGGTAATCAGTTTTAAATGAAAGCATACCCATACAAGATTACCTTGGGCTTATTCATATGGATATATGTTGCTTTGGTATTCATTTATATTCCCAAAATATGTTTTTGGGGATCATTTTCCAAAGAAAAAAAACTATTTTTTTTTTTTTTGCCGATCCGATCTTCCGATTTCTTCTGCATGATCGGAAATCGGCAAAAACGGTCCGATCATGTATGATCGGATCGTGATCGGCATGCCGATCCGATGATCGGTTACAGCACTAGCTCACATATTAATTTTTAGATGAGTTCAGGATTCATTTTGTTGTGCCGTATGGATGGCATTGAATGATTTATTGCAGCACTCTGTATGCTTGCACAACCATTCCACCTTCTGTTAACCCACTTACTACTATTACTAGAACCATGTGTTCCATCCATGTACAAATGTATTTGGTAGACGCTACTGTTTCCTCTGATGGTAAATTATCCAAATAGGTATTTCAGTACCAGCTCTGTGTACAAGGATATATTTACAGCATAATTAATTAATGCCGTCTGGATTCAGTTAAAGGGGCCCTGCAACCCAAATGCATGTTGACCTCTGTTCATCTGTATTAGTGTACACATTCAATATTTGTAAACGGTTTGACCCAAATATGTTTTGTATATTTTTAAACATTTTATAATTTATTTGTCTTTATGTTGCTAAGCCCCACCTCCTAAAAAACCCTCCAGAGCAAATTCTATTGTTGACCTGCAGTGACATCATTTGTCACTCACGGGTCAGCTACCATGAGATTAACAAAAGATGAAAGTACAAAAAGAACATCCACACAAAAGCATGCCCTGCATACCTCCATGCAATAGCTTAGACAGTGCTTTTCTTCTGACATAGCAACAGCTATTGTAATTGAAGTTGTGTGAGTTGGTATTCTATTCAACCGTGTGATGCTATTGTGATTAGGCTAATCACAATAGCATGGTAGCTGACCAGTGATTGACAAATGATGTCACTGCAGGTCAACAATAGAATTTGCTCTGGAGGGTTTTTTAGGAGGTGGGGCTTAGCAACATGAAGACAAATAAATGATAAAATGTTTAAAAATATACAAAACATATTTGGGTCAAACCGTTTACAAATATTGAATGTGTACACTAATACAGATGAACAGAGGTCAACATGCATTTGGGTTGCAGGGCCCCTTTAAGTGCTCTGTTAATGTGTGCCGTGTGCCGTCAGGCATTGAACGATATTGTTGCTCTCGTTACATGTATCTGATGAGCTTGTACGTATGATGTAATGAACAGGTACTGTACAGTATCCAGTGTATACCTGTTTCAGCCTGCTGGTAACGAACGTGTTATCGTACATGAACAATATCATACTGAATTTTACAGACTACAGACGACTGGGTTGATGGACTTGTACCCAAATTGAAGCTCCTTGCTTGTAAGTAATGTACCAGTATAGCTAGGTACTGTACAGTTATCCAATGTAGGTGCCGGTTCCAGCCTAAGTACTGGTAACGAGCGTGCCATCATGAACTTGCACCATGCATGATGCATACCACATAGTACAGACTACAGTACAGTACAGACGACTGTGTTGAGAGTCGAGAGCCGTGTTTCCATTGATGGTAAATAAAGCGGGCATGCATGAAATGGGATGGATCCTGTAGTGTAGTACAGTTGGCGGGGTGACCGTGCCATGATTGATTACTGCCAACTGGGGCCCCCTGCATTCACCTTCACACACCCTCATCTAGAGCTGATCTCTCTATTTTAAAAATCTTTCCTTGCCCTCTCCCTAACTCTCTCTCACTCTGTCCCCTTCCCCCTCTTTCGCTATTTTGGTATTCATAATTTTACCCTGAACTTTTCTCATTGCTTTCTTTCTATCCCTCTCCTCCCTCCCTCCCTCCCTCCCTCCCTCCCTCCCTCCCTCCCTCCCTCCCTCCTCTTTCTGTATTATGGTCTTCATAATTTGTACCCTTCTCTCCCCATCTGTTTCTATCCCTCCATCCTCTTTCTCTATTTTGGTCTTCACAATTTGTACCCTTCTCTCTCAATCTCTCTCCCAGTTTTTGTTGTTACATTATCTTCTCTTTCTATTTTTATCATTTCGACTTTCTAGTAGAAATCCTTTCCCCCCCCCCCCCCCCCCCCCTCCGTTCCTCTCCCAAAACAAACAACAAAACGTTTTTGGACTGCGCAGTTGTGATGTACATGTACATGTAGTCACGGTTTACCCAGAGAGGTGGGTGATGGTTTACCACAGACTTTTTGAAAGTCACTTCTATGAATAAATGCATTCCCAGGCCTCACTAGGCACTACATATTTTCTTGTATGTTTTTAACAAATGCAAACAAGTTATTGCTTCCAAGCATACCATACATTGTAGATCGCGCTTGTACATTACCCTTTTTCTCTTTCACTAGGGGCTAAGGGAGATTAACAACAAATAATCCTAAAAAGAGCCCCTAAAAATCTTAACAGACCTGGAGAATTTAACAACTCATTGATCATAACGTTGAAATTTAAGGAAAATACAATTTAGAGTGCTATTCTAATGCAAACAAGCTTGAAGAGCAGCTCCTGATTTGTATTCCCAGTTTACCACTCTCACCCAAGTTGTAAACCAGCTGGTATAGCATTACACTACAGGTACACAATCAAACCTGTCTTAGCGGCCAACCTGGTCACATTGGTCACATTCCTTGTTTGCCTTATGTGGTCACTATACACAGGTTTGACTAGATGTGATTTGCCCATGTATGCACATTATTTGGCTATTTGCACAGTGAATAAACATTTCCAGGCTTTACAAATATGACTTTCTCTTAAAAACATCATGTAAACAAGTTGTTTATTTTATTGAAGGCAGTTTGATGTAATCATGTTTACAACTTTACATCTACTGTGCATTTCAAGGCCTCAAGTATAACAACCCCTGGGCCCACTCTCTCTTCTTTGAATATTTACCCTTTCTCTCCCAAAATAACAAAAAATCAATCTTTTATGGTAGTTTTGATGCAATTTATGCCTGTTTACCCAGTTACACTTCTGTGAACTGTGCATTCCCAGGCCTCACTCCCTCTCTTTCACGTCTTAATTTACTCAAACTCTCTCAATATAAACACAAAGAAGTTGTTTATTGCTGTTTGATATTTAATGCATACCATCATAATTTTGTTTACTACAGGTTTTCAGTTTACATTTGTACAAATTTGTATCTCCCTTCTCCTCCCCAAAGCAAAGACAAATATGATTAATGAGGATTATTTTGTACTAGTTATTGTCACATTTTGCATCATTTAAAATGTATTTTTTCGTGGCCCTTTTTTCAAGCTTGCCTGCATGAAAATGCTCTAAAACTGGTTTTGAATTGAACTGTATGTAAATTTACAGGGGCTCTTTTATGATTTTTTTTTTTAGGGGGGGGGGGGGGGGGTGCTCTTTTGGATATTTTGGGGGGTAAATCTCCTTGAGCCACGGTGTATTTTTTGTCTTCAATGTTTTGAATACTGGCTTTTTAATTAACTTCCATTGTTGGCATATTAATTTGCAAGCTGTTTTTAATAAGAAAGCCGCACAAAAAGGAGTCAACCTGATTGGAACACCTGAGCTGGAAAGAATTGAAAACCCGAACCGAACGTTCCCCCTTGTCTCTCTTCAGAGCCGTCATCGACTTTCCATTAGCGTTCAAACCAATTCACGAGCACTTGTCGCTGGGAAGAACAAGTAGTATGGCGACGAGCATTTGATTGTAATATTGGATGTTCAAGGGGGAGAAAGACATTATTAAAGTCCTGAATACAGAATACAGGTGCTAGCATACATTTGCTGAGTGTCTCGGAATAGAATTGACTAAGTGAAGTTGAGAATGCAATTACTGCATGCATTCTTGACAGTTGACAGTCAATGTACGTTGTACATGTATTTACTTTCGAGCACGACAACATACTGAACACTACATGTTCACAGGAATGTTCAGTCAAACGGTCTGTCTTATTGGCTGCCTGTCTATAGCAGCCAACCTGCGTATAGTGGCCTTAAAAAGTGTTCTACTGCAGAGAAAAACAATGTTATGAAACCTGTCTAGATAGAGGTTACCTGTCTACAGTGGCCACTTTTCTGGTTTCCCCTCTATCTAGGCAGTATGTCACTATAGTCTACATGTATACACAGGTTTGACAGGTACATCAACATTTAATGCAAGCCTAAAAGTATTTTTCTTGATGCTAGGTCTGGCAAGTAATATAGAGTTTTCACATCATGGTGACTCCAAAACCAGAATATAGATAGCCCCTAAAATAAAGAAAGAAATATTTTCTAAAATTTGAACTTGCCTACATATGTATGTATACTGTGCTCCTACAATTTTCAATTAATCACTCACTATGGCTATGGGCATAATGGACTGGTGGCTAATTTCAAGCCCTGGCTCATATGCCTTTTTCTTGTACATTATGTACATTTGTAATCAATCTGCTGTCCGAAATATGATATCAATGTCATAATTATCATAATAGGCCAGTCATGTCCGCCATGATCATATGACACTCCTGGCGATATCATTACTCTTGTAGGGACAGCCTCATTGTGTGTGGGATGGGTAGGGGAGCGGCTTTGTGTACATTTTACAAATTACATAATATCCTGTGTGTATTACACTGAGTAATTTTATTGAGCTCAAAAGTCAATAGTGTGGGCTGGCCTGCACAGTAATTGGAGTGGGCATGTACATGTATGTAATATAGTCCAGAGTGAATGTGATGAATAAATGAAGTTTCATTTTGTTTGAAAACAGAATCTTTTTCAGTTTAGTGAAATACTATTGGTAATTCAAGACTTTTTAGTTACTATTTGTATGGGAAACTGTTCAACTTAATGTGTTTAATAATAATAATAATAATAGGTTTGATTTACAATAGCGTATGCAGTCCATACTGTACTGTAGTGTAAATGTGTACTGTTCACTCTTCTCTAACAGTGCAGTTCCATAATGTACAAAGCTACATTATGAACTATTATGTACATGACAACTGACTTGCTAAATGCACATCACATACAGGTAGTTAATGTAATTTTTGCAGGTGATAGTTTCCTTCACATGCGTTGAACATCCGGTATAAAGTGTACACTTCCTAATACATGCACAGCATGTATTTGGTTTATAACCTGGACCGATAAAATGTCAAAGTAAAACTTAGTGGTCCGATATCATATGGCAATTATGGACATAACAGATTGAGTAAACCTTGATGTCAAGCCTCATGCCCTCATCCATAATAACCATTTTTATTTTGATCAATAAAGAGAGGGAGATTTTGAATAGTAGACAGTTCTCAAATTATAAAGTGAAAATTTAGAGCTAATATTTAATAGTTGTTTGGGGTCCAAAGAAATGATTTATGAGAGAATGATTTTATGATTGCTTGACAGATGGACTGGGCCACTAGTAAAAGCATAGTGTGGAGCTCCATTGGCTTCAGCATGCCAGACATTGTAGTTGAAGGCTCATCCATTGGGTCACTTGGATCATAGACTTGCTTGGATGTGGCACAAACTAGGGTAGTCTGTAGCTCAGTTGGTAGAGCATGATTGCACCATCTAGCAATCTGGAGGGTTGGGGTTTGAGTCCCAATCAGAGCTCTTTTTTTTCCTTCTTCATTTATCAAATTTATCCAGTCGTTTTCCGAAGTTGTATGTAAATGAGGTCAAATACAATTGCATGCCAAAGCATCAAAGTCACCTTGTGAGATCTGCGGACATTTGTGCATGTTTGTTTTCTGGCACAAGGCCCCAAATACTAAACAAGACTGCCTATTATAAAGTAATGCACACCGCCTCCGATAATGCCAACATAATCAATATCTCTATGAGTTTAAAAATACGACCTTCAACCTTTTTTTTTTGTGCTGCATGCAGCATTATGATTAGGTGAGACGCCCCGCAATAAGGAGCGTAACACACGTGGGTACTTGTGTAGAAGTTTCTATAGCTTCATGCATGACTAGACGTATTGAGTACCATTTGACTAATATGTATCTTTCCTATAGATATAATATAGTAACTGGTTGAATCCAGAACAAGTTTTATTCACACAAGCCCATGAACCTATGTCTATCAAGAAAAGTATGTTAATATTGGCCTGCCTTCTCTTAGTATACTCTCAATTAACCCAGGACTTGCTTTAATTTGGGAGCCTTGTGTTCTACTGTATGATTAGGGAATTATAATATGATTATATGATCTACATGTATGACGGAAAAGTTTAAATATTAAGTGTACATATAAATGGACATGGCTGTATCCATGGTTTCAGGCATAAACACCATTTACACCTGTCTCTTTGTCAGTTTTCAATAGTATTAGTATATCCCAATTGCACTGTCAATTAGTACAAACAAAGCACAGCTCTGATGACGGAGCTACAGTGTATTGAAACAAGTAAAATAAACTGTCCAGTAGCAAAGGGGTATTTAGTAAACACTTTATTCAAACTTAAGATCTACTTAGAAAAGTGGTATTTAGTTTGCAAGTCTATCTTCTCAGAACTTCTATTTTATAAAAGGTATTTTTATAAAAGGTTATAAAGAACTTTAAACCGTGATATCGGTGAATGGAGGAACACATTAATCCGTCGTCATGGCGACCAGAGGATCGCCGTTTGCCTTCTGCTGGCCATCCTGACCAACAGTGATTGTTTTGAAAAGTTCTATAAACCTTTGTTTTTATTATATTTTTCAGAATTAAGATCTCCATCACCATGCTGACATAAAGGCAGTTAAAACTTAAAGATGGAGGATCACGGAGGTGGAGGTGGTGGCGGCGGCCAGAGGGTCGCCGATTACTTTGTGGTCGCGGGATTGACCAAGACGTCACGGCCGCTGGAGGATGAGATCAATAGCGAGGGAACCCGAAAACCGCCCAAGAATCTTGCCCCGATCATAGACATTGCTGTCATTATCAAGAGCCAAGGAGAAAAGGTTTGTGTCTTGCTAATTTTTTACCAATTTGAATTCTTAGTTCGGCTCCTTCTCCTTAAATATTCTCTTCCTTCCCCTCTTGAAGATAGTGTGAGGGTCCTTATAAAAAAAAACATTATTTGTGATTTGTTTCATCTGTCTAATTTTCAATTTTTATCTTTCTCCTAGATCTGCATTTTTCTTTGTCATGGTTGGATATCATTTTTCTGACAGCAGAATAATTACATAACGACAAACAAGTGAAGGGCATGAAGGCTTGAAATGACATAGCATCTGACAGCCCACAGCCATAGTGATATTTGGGCTTTCAGGCCCTTTCCTTGTGTTTTTGTTGTCACTTCTTCACTTGTCACATGTTAAAAAAAAAAATTTGTCATCAGTTAATGATGTAAACATATTGTGCAAGCATACATGTGTACACTCAATTTATGCCTCTTGTCACTTCCTGGGCCCTGACTTTCCCACGACCTCATCACATTTGATAGCAAAAACATTCAAGGGCATACATGATATAAACATACATGATCAGTAGTTTTCAGGCCTCGCCAGAATCTAATATACATTTAGCCCAAGTTGGTGGTGTTACGTTCAGTCGAAGAAGATCTATGGGGGCGGGGGACTCAGAACAATTTAACCCCTGGGGTGACTGCCTCCCCCCAAAAAAATAAAAAATAAAATAAAATAAATAAATAAATAAAAAATAAATTTATAAATAAAAATAAAGTAAAAATAAATAAATGAAAATTGAAACAAATAAAATTTTAAAAATTAAATAAAAAAAAGAAAGAAAATAAAGAATAAATAAATAAGTTATTTTTAAAAAATAAAGAAAGAAAGAAAGAAAGAAAATAAATACATAAAATAAAAAATAAAATAACAAGACACAAACACAAATGAATTTTAAACAAACTTGAAATTCATGAAAAAACCTTAAATCTGCAAATGCAAAACAAATTTGAGAGTTCAATTTTATTGTAGGCAGGCTCAAATAGTATCCCCTAAAAAACACTAAATTCTATTTTCTCCAATGTATGATTATCCATTATGTGTATCATTTAAAATGTCCAAATGGGTTATCAATGCGAGATGCACATGCCCAAAACCTCATTTTTAAAAGCAGTATTATTGATATCATTGTTAAAAATAGATTACTGAAATGTATCAAATTGATGAATGCTACACAAGATGGTGATGATGATGATGATGATGATGATGATGATGATGATGATGATGACGACAATGAGGACAACGATGACGATGATGATCTTCATACACATACATGTACAGTGTATAGTAGTGTTGTTTTTTCATTGCCTCTCTACAGGCATGGCTGGTATGTAACTTACAGTATAATCCAGACTCCTGAGTTGTTTACCATTTATACCCAAATGCTACTCTCTCTTATCCTTTTCTTTGTGCAGGTTCCAGCAGGATTCACATGCCTGGAGACAACCCCTAGCGGGTTTCCAGCTGACCTGAACCATGGAAGCATAGCCAGTCCTTCTGTATTCATCTGCATAAGCAGGGGATATGACAAGCCCCCTCTAACGGACATTGGGTAAGAAAAACAAATTGTAATGGCGGTGATAGAACAAATACTAGTTGTAGGCTTTTAATTGGTATATTTGGTTGGATCAATATTATTAACCCTAGCGGGTTTCCAGCTGACCTGAAACATGGCAGCATAGCCAGTCCTTCTATTTTCATCTGCATAAGCAGGGGATATGACAAGCCCCCTCTAATGGACATTGGGTAAGAAAAAGTTGTTGTGGGGTATAGAGTACAGAAGCCATGACGTCATAAAAACACTTTTTTAGAATTTTCAAATTTGGACTTCATTTTCAGAAAGAGCATAACAAATAATGTCCAAATTCCTGAAAATCAAAGGAATAGGTTACGTATTGGCTGAGATATGCCCATCCGAATGAATTTTACTTCAATAGGCAATCAGTGTTATAGTGCACTGGTTCCTAAATTTAGGAACCAGTGCACTATAACACTGATTGCCCATTGACAACAAAATTACTCGGATGGGCATATCTCAGCCAATACGTAACCTATTCCTTTGATTTTCGGTATTTGGACATTATTTGTTATGCTCTTTCTGAAAATTAAGTCCAAATTTGAAAATTCTAAAAAAAATGTTTATGACATCATTTATGACATCACACTTCACCACTCTATTGTGGTAAACAGTAGATAATCATGTAGCTAGTCTTATATTATCTTGTTAAACCCCACATTGATTTCTAGCCAACCCGAACCATTAAAGCAATATTCAGTCTGTCCTTCTATGCTTAATAAGCAGGGGATATGACAAGCCCCCCTGACATCGGGTAAGAAAAAAACATTATCATGGGGGTGGTAGTAGTAGTAACTGGTATATTTAGTCCAATCCATATTCACCCTCAGTTTGTTTGAGCTGACCGGATTAAATCATGGCAACCATTCACATAGTGAGCATAGTTGGCTACCAGCTGATCTGAAGCATACAGTATATGTATGCAAGGGCTATGATAAACCCACTCTCACATACACACACACATAGAGTAACAGCAAATTTTCATCGGGATTAAAGAAGATGGTAACATAAATCTAGTCTCATCCATAGGAACCCATTCATTACTGGTCGTGATAGTACTGGAGCTAGAGTCAATTATGTACGATAGATACCAAAATCAGATCTTCAATGTGTGGGTTATCAACCCATCATCCTACAAGAAAATCTTCATAAATTGTTATGTTTTTTTTAAAATAATGATAACAACTAATCACTCAATATAATTCTAAATATTTGTATTATTTTGTTTCTTTTTGATTTGTATACAGCATTCTCTATGAGGGCAAGGAGCGAGTGATGCCGGGATGCGAGATCGTCAGCCACACTCCCGACGGCCACCCGGCGAACGTCAGCAACCGGATAGGTGTCAACAATCAGAGGGCGTACATCACGTACCGACGCGCCTCGGAAAACGCACCCCACAATTCTCTGGCGGTCATCGACATCTGTATTATTCTGATGAACAAGGTAAGACAAACATTTCTTTATGATTTCTAAAAATCTTCTTTTTTTTCCCCTTAAAGAGCAGTCAGGCAAGTGTAACATGGTTTTTCACATTTGTATTGGCCCTGAACCTGAATGCGGTGGCCCCAAACAAAGAAAACCATTATGAATTCTATTAAATTTGGATGCCCATTTGGGCAAGCAAGATTTGGCATTAATGAAATGTTGGTGGCTCGGAGCTTGGCCCCAGGCCAGCGGGGGTCTGTGCTAATTTTTTAGTCACCCCAGAATTGTTTCACTGGATTGTTTTTTATGGGGTAGGTGTGAATTGACAGAAGGCATACATCACATACTAGCACACTTTCAACAACGTGCTTCATAATTTATTGATGGTCAACAACATCTTTGTTGTTCTCCTGCCAACAAGTTTTTAAAAAATAGATATCAATTCTTCTAAATCAGTCAACATTTTGACTTACCAATGTGAGCTACTCTCTTTCTCTCTCTTTCTCTCTCGCTTATCTAAATTGTCTTTTTATTTCTTTAAACCTAGTATTAGGGTGATTGCTGGTCACTTCCAAGTTGTGGTTTTAGTGGCTTTTCCCTTGCATATCTTTATTAATATTTATCAGTAATGGCAATTTAGCTCCTGAAATGCTTGAAAAGAGCTCCCGTAAATTCTCATAGAGAGTAACAAAAAACATTTTTTAGAGTGCTGAATTTATGATATTTTCTCCTAGAATCAACATTCTTTCACAAAGAGTGCTCAAAACGGTGAAATAAACAAAAAGGAATTGTAATTGCTTACAGAGGAAATCTGAAGTCAGAAATGTGAATGAAACTTGATCTTTTGTCAACATTGACTTCCTGTGTGGTTTGTTTGTGTTGAATATGTTGAAAAACATATAAATCCACAAATATTTGGCAATTTCCACATTTACTATTTGTTTTGACCATGTATATTGACCTCGTCTTAGATTACATTGACACATTTGAAAAGGCAACTGTTTGCAAAAGTGTATTATAATATACAATTTGTTTATATTTTTTTTAAACAAATTTATAATTCATAGACACCGGTCTACTCAAACAAACTTGCACATATCACTCAAAATAAACATTCATGAATTAAAACTTGGGACTAAAAACGCAACACTAAAATGCACGGCTTGCATTCACACATACATGTAGCTAGCATACTTCAAATAAAAAATTGATGCAACCAAATTCTCATTCGTACATGAACATGCCATATACTGTACACACACACATACGCACTAGTTACGAGCACATGTATACAGTACATCTATCAGAAGTTGGCATCTATTTCATTTTTACAAACAAGAGTCTCGTAACATTTAATTTATTTTCGACAGCTGGCGGTAAATACATGGTATTGGCATCGATTTGAAAGGGTCATTTATTTTCTGGAATTTCCATTGTCTAATTGTATGTCTTGGATGATGAACTGAAAATCAGAAGTTCAAAACAATTTTAATTTGTTCACATTCTTTCATCCCAGTCAGCCCAGAGCAATGAAATGTTGCCATGGCCATGCTAAATTATTTTCAAATCTAACAAATGGGGGTCGCATCAGAATTAGGTTGATATTCTCTTTTAACTATTTAATTATTTCACACATGACTTCCATTTCGGTTGTTAGTGTTACAGCTTTGTTTTCATATTTTTTAAGGAATGCATGCATCTAGATATATATCTCCCCCTACCATTTGCTCTACTAATCAATCAGTGTTGTTAAATTTGTTCTTATTTATTTATTTTTTATTAATTTTCTCTAGGTGTTTTTCAATGGTTCAGTTAGCTAGAAACTGTGTATATTTCTAAATTTTGTTATTGCGCCAAAGAATGCCCGCTCGTCAGTTTTTTCTATTTATATATCACAGATTATCTTTGAATTTGATCCAGACATAATTTTCATCAGATTATCAACTGACCATGTTTTTCATTCTAGCTAAAATAGCAGCAATGGGAAAAATATGTTTTTAAAATATTCCTTTTTTTCTTCTTTTTCTTCATATAGTTACTAAGTTACTAAGTTACTAACAGAGATCTAGAATTACATTAGTGTGTATTATGTATAGTTGGAGGTATACTAACATACAAACTACATATAAGACATCTAAGCTACAAGGCACTTGAACGTAATTTATTAATTGAGACATTTTATTGAAGTAGTCTATATGAAAAGATGTTTAAAATAGATGTTCAAACTGGAACCTACAAATAGTTAAAAGCTGAAAATAAGCTGAAAATTCCACTAAAAAATGGCAGATTCTCTGAAATTGCACCAGCATTTTACAGTGTCTGGTCACCCGCATCTGCGTTTTTTCCCCCTGGTTATCTATCTATATAGATCTGCCATCGTGAGTTATTAATTGGGTAGTAAATTATGCTCAAGTACCTCTAACATGTAGCTTATTCTCAGAAATGGACGTCTTACATGTAGTTGGTTGTTCATATAAATGCATAATAGGCACACTAGTATGTATCTGTCAGTAATTTATCCGGCATATGAAAATTAAATTGTGTCATTATATTTGATAGTCCGATAGATGACGTGCCGTTCCTTATTATGAGTACTTTTATGTACATACATGTAGCTAATTCAGGGTATATTCTGTTTTTAATGAACATTTTATAGGAGATTCTATATGAAAATTGAATTACGTGTCATTCAATTTGATAGATGACCCTTTTTAATAACGAGTTGTTGTATGTACAGAGCTCATTCAGCGTATATTTCCGATTTTAATTTAAAAAAGGATGGAATTATCCACACTATTTAATTTGATGTGTAGAAACTTACAATTATCATCTCATTATCTACATGTGGATCATAAGATGTGTACTCGTTGATGTATAAATACAGAGCTCACCCAGGGTGTATTTTTCATTTTAATTGAGAAGAAATCCTCCACACAATTGATTGAATTTGACCATTAGAAATTTACAATGATCATCTCATTATCTACATGTGGATCATGAGATGTGTACAATGGATGTTTCCTACACTTGATATTGATTTCACTGTCGCTATCAAAAGCAGCTGTATCTACATGTCCCATTTTATTTTAATTATTACATATATCAGAGAAAGTATAATATTAACGTATTATTAAAGTACTTTAACAGATCTATGTATTATGTTCATCTTTGATATGAGGGATCAAAATAAGCACTTGGTAAGGGGTCATTTTCCATGTTTTCTTTGATCTGGCCAACAAATGCCGGTTTTGAGCTACTTAGATTTTGATTTACTTACAAGTGTGGAAAGGTTCTAAATCCAGTTCACCTCTATGATTAGATACCGTATTTGCTGGTGTATTAACCGCACCTTTAAAAAAAAAAAAAAAAAAAAAAGGGGGTGCGGTTAATACACGACCGTATTAACCGCACTTTTTTTTTTAAGGGTGCAGTTAATACACCGGAGCGGTTAATACACCGACAAATACGGTAGTTGTTTTGTGCACGTGTGAAAAGGGTCCTTACTGTGTATAAATTGTATAACTGCCTGTCAAATTCAAATACTCCCCCTGGCATTTAGCCGAGCCCGAGAACTCTGAATTCCCTCAGTAGCTTTTAAAGGGATCGATGAGGGGGCTCGGGCAGTTATGAATGACAGAGATAACGAATCGATCAATAGTCGTGCTCCGACAATTCAATTTGGAAACTTTTGATATGCACGTATGATGAATTGTTAATTGTAAATGATTATGTCATGGGCCTATATTGAATGGGATGCTCGCTGTACACAGTAAGCAGTACCAGTTAAAAATATATCTGTGAGTTAAATGCCAAAATATTGATGCATGATATTTGAACTTCAAGAGGAACACCACGCAAAGAACAACACAGGGTTATAATGTTTTGGTACCGTTGTTTGTTATTAAATAGATGTCCAACACTATGCAAAGGGTTGCGTTATACATAAACGATGCAAATTATTACCGCAACTCACTGAACCAACAGGGCTGATGGTTCCGTAAGTGCCAAATGTTTATGAGTACGCCAATTCTATACCCGCGTACGTTTGGAGCAATGCAGGAATTAATTTTTTATTTTAGGGGGCTACTTTTTCAATTTGATGGATATCACAAAATATTTCACATAATACCCTATGGTAATTTCAGGGGCTACCGACTGATTTAAGGGGGCTATTTTGAAAATTAGGGAGCAAAATCGCCCTCAGCCCCCATATATTTCCTATATTTGCCCCCCCGTAGCTACGCCACTGGCATCCTAGACTATGGACTAGTCTGCGTCTGCTGACCCATCAACAATTACTATTGTATCGTGATGGTTTTCAAATTATATATTTTTTCTTGAAACCAATTTTTCTGAACTTGTTAGAATTGATAGTACTAAAACTATTACATTTCATTGGGGTGGTGGTTCCCTTTAATCATAGCAAGTAATAAACGTGTTGCACTGTTGCACAATAGTCACAATAGAAACATTAACAAATTCTCTGACATTTTGAAATCTATAGATGTGCAAAGTGAGTACAAAGTTCAGTTGCCATAAATAAATAATTGTTCACACATTTCATAATGTGCATCAAAGCATAAACGCTCTCTACTGTTTTTTTAGGACAAGTGCCAAAGTGCTGTACACAGCAATTTATTTAAATATCTAAAAATGTTCATAAACTGGACTCGAAGTTCTATTATATTTCAAGCAAATTGATGTTCAGAAATACAGTCAAACCTGTCTTAGTGGCCACCTGTCTATAGCAGCCAACCTGCCTAGATAGTGGCCACCAAAGTATTCCCCTGTAGTGTTAAAACACAGTGTTATGGAACCTTTCTGTAGAGGTCACCTGGCTTCAGTGGCCACTTTTCAATTTCCCCTGGGTAGTAACTATACACAGGTTTGACTGCACATTAAAATGAGAATGCACTCTCCCCATTTTAAGGACACGGTGCCAACGCCATGGACTTTCAATACAGAGAATAAGCGAGCGGGTGGGGAGCGAATGATGGAAAGGCCCCCATTGTAGAGACTATTTATCCGTGCCAGTCAGTCATTCGGGCAATGGGGAACACGTAACCCCATGCCAGACTTTGGTTGTTTGAATTATTATGACTCAGTGGAGTTTGCATTGATTTCATTCAAAACTCTTCAAGTGGCGACTCTTTACTGTGCTCTTTAGATCTTTACTTTAGATCTGCATGTATAGAGATCTAGATGCATCTACCCACCACCCTTTCAAAGTGAGGGATTATTATAAATTTATGATCTTGACTCTTGAGGAGGGCTATAAAAGGGAGAAACTGTACAGTTAATGATAGGGAGGGCATATCCAAATCCTCCATATCTTTTTTCTGTACATACTGGCCCGTTTGGGCAAGTAAAATCATCCATTTTCAAATTTGACTTGCCCCAACAGACTTCTAAACAAGATTTACACATTAAAAATAAACATTTCTCTTGTAGTTCAACAATCATTTATGCGCGGCAACCAAAGTAGATCATTAATGAAATTTTTACTTGCCTGAATATAAATTTGTACTTGCTCCGGGCAAGTGCTTGTGATGTACAAGTATGATGTTTTAAAAGTATATTGATTGTTTTGAGGATTTTCTGCTAAGTTCACAACAATCACATGCATCAGGGTTTCAATTTATATCATGATCCACACTAAATAATGCCACCTCTTGCCGTGCGCTTCACAGATAAAGACCTGGCCCTTGTGAGCAAGACGGCTATCGCAGCAGTCGAGCATCGGAAAGACTTGATTTAAACCCCGTCTTAACTGGGAGAAATAGACCTAACCTCGATGTCACCTGAGCGAAATCTGGATAAGAAACAGTAGGGGGTCTGATCGTAAAACACAGGGTGAGCCTTCGTCAGGCTCATGGCCGCTGTCTTAACCAGCCATCCGCAAAATCCTCACTCGGGTAGGTTACCATAACAACCGCACCTCCCTCATCACGATCAGCTGGCGCGACACAGGAGTATAGTATTTTTTTCACGGCCCTGACGTCATCTACTCGAGTAACGTTCCGCGCGCGTCTTAACTGGCCATTTATCAGGATGTCGTCCGGATGTTGTCCGGACGTTACCGCGATATCACCCTGCCCCGACTAGGGTGAAACTCACCCCGATGTCGTCCTGATGTTATCCCGATTGGAGCGTCTTAACTGGAACGGTGTAGGATCTCATCCGGATAACATCAGGATGTTACCTCGACTATTTCTCCCAGTTAAGACGGGGTTTTAGAAACTTTAATCTTGATCTGAGGAGACACAAACGAACAAACTAAATGATGCTTTCAGAGCCATTCCTGTCTGAATCCCATTAAATTCAAATACAAAGTGCAAAGTACTTAAATGCTAACTTTATAGATAGACACCTTTTTGTGGATAAAATCAGCTATGAATGGGGAGAGAATGCCAGTCTAAATCTCAAGGATATCAATTGAAGATTATATGATGAATCATTCGCCATAAATGTCAACTGTGAATACTGATCCCGCCTATCATTTTACAAATTACAGTTTCAGATTCCTTTTATTTCTATAAAGTAATTGATATCAGTAGTTTTGTAAGCAATGGTTTAAACTTAACCCGTTCCCAGCAAGATTCTGAAACATATCTCTGTACATAGCCCACCAGGTTCTAGTAGGCAAGGGGTTAATATTTTCCCAAAGACTTACCAAAGTGCCTAGAGTTTTACATTATTGTAGGAGAAGATGATGCTCGTGAGAACAAGGATGGCCAGCCATCAGAAAAGTGAGGATGATATTGTTGTGCTATTATGTCTAGATTCCCATTGAATTCAAATAAAACATTTCAAATTGCACCAAATGACCTTTTCGACCTAGGCATAGATGCTGGTGATCCAAGGTCAGTTCTTGTGTGAATTGGAGGAAAAAAATGCTCACTTCATATTTTATTTGAAACTTTAATTATGAATAATAGGCACTGAACGACCTGTTGAGCCTTGGCATGAATGGAGGAGCCCCATCAGAGTTCAATTCTTGTGTATTATTAAAACAAAATCCTCACCACAATGGTTAATATATTTTTTTTTTCTGAGTTATTTGTGAATTTCCCAATTTAAATGCACAAGGGAAAATGAAAAAATTGCAATAAAACTGATTGACCTTTTTGCCTTGGCACTGATGCTGGCAGATTAGAGGGGTCAGATCTAGTGTGAATTTTCAGTACCGTCCAGCCTCATTTATTTGCACACATGGATGGGTTTTGTTTTGTATTTAAAGATTAAATTTTAATAAGTGCATGTCTATGTTCATTCGTCCTGAATGACATACATGAACCTACATGTAATGTTGCAAGTGTCTCCTTCACTTAATAAATAGTTTTATATTTGCATGAACAATGGTCCCACTGTTGGAATGAATGGAAATACACAATTGATGTTTACAAGCACTAAAATCATGCTTTAGGAAAAAGAAAAGATCTTTAAATTGCATTAAAAATGTATTTCCTTTCCTCGTAATCAGGCTGAATAAACAGCCATATCAAATCACCATCTTTACCACATTTTTAACCAAAAGGATTATGGAATTTGTTCTGTGGGCTGTGGGCTTTCGTTTGGCATTGAAATGTGTGCATATAATTACATGACCCTCCCTCTGATTGTATATCTTATCTATAAGCTTATAAAATGTACCATGCTTGCAAACGAAGGTCATTCTTTTCAATCGATAGATTTTGTTAAACCTTTGGTTCGGTGTATGTTCTTGCAACACCAACTATTAAACAAATGTTTTTCTTTGAAAATATTACCGAAATAAAACAAAAACAAAAATAAGACTCAGTTGATACATTTTAAATTTTAATTTGTACATGTCAAACACAAGTTTCTTTTTCATACTTTTATAGCAAACAAATTACATGTGAAGAAAACTATAAAGAAGAAAAAAGAAGAAAAAAAACAAATCATGGTTTTTTTTTCATAGTGAAAGGGAAGGTTATAGATGTCATTCCAGACTCAATCCCCTTAAAAAAAACAATTTGGCTGACAGGCTCACTGTAAATCATAATTTCTACAGTTTAATAACTGTAGCAAAACAAAATACATTTGAAGAAAACACCTGAATTTTAACATTCATTCCTTTTTTTCATAGTGAAAGGAAGGTTATAGATGTCATTCCAGACTCAATCTCATTTAAAAACAATTGGCTGCCAGGCTCCCTGTAAATCATAATTTCCAAAGACTACAGTTTAATACCAGCATAATATAAATCTTCTCTTCAGGACTCGTAAAATGTCAAAGTTGTGGAAATTCTGTTTCAACTTTTCTAACTAGTGCAATATTAGGGGACAGTGTGAAACTACACGCACAGTACATTTAAAGGGATAGTTGAGTTCTGGTAAGGAGAGTACAGTTTTAGTGAAACTGAATTTTAGTAACCAAAACCTGCATCATTACATTACAAACTAATAGTTATAACTAGAAAGGAACACAAAATTACAAATGACGTAGTAAAGATCATGTTATCATTCAAAAAGAGCCGTTGAAACGTAAGAGGGCGCTCTCTAAACACTCATCGGTTTCAACCATTTTGAATAAAATATTGTGCATGTGATGCTTTGTTGAAATAGTGATTAGATAGAGAAATAACCAACAACTATTTAAATACCTATTTTGTAACTTTTTTGAAAAGAGGAAGCATTTTTTTGAATTTTTAACGGCTGGTTCAAAATTCTCTAATAAACCCGGGCCCCGGGTTTATTACAAATTGTTATATTTATGGATATTTCAGCCGTTTCTGAACCGATTTTGATCAAACAAAGATGATTTTATTGTTTAAATATTATGCTCTTTCAAATTTTACACTCAGTTTTTCATTACCTCACAAACCAATTAAGTAGTCTAGCGCCCTCTCTACCAAAACTCAACTTTCCCTTTAACAAGAAAAGGAGTGAAACTACTTTGAGTAAAAAGGATAGTACAGTTCTGGTTTAAAACATAATTTTAGGAACTAAAACTTTTTCAAATTCTATACTTAATTTTTCATTACCTCACACTGGCCAAGGAGTATAGTAACTCCTTCCTTTGGCAGCCCTAAAATGTTAACATTGTGTAAATATTAACATTATTTGGGAGAAAATACATATTTTAAGAACATCTCCAAGAATATCAGATTTTGAAACTGTGTCTTCGAGCAATTAAAGCAACATTTACATGATGATAAATACCTGTCTCAGAGACAGGTAGGTAATTAGTCTAGCAGAGCTTGCTTCACTGTACTATAAAAGTGTTTGTATATTTTGAAGTTCACACTACAAATTTATTTGTGTTAAACAAAATCAAAGTGACTCCGACAATTAAACAGGATGATTTCTTTTAACATTGAGCTAGGGGATTATATTAATCCATGACACATAGATTCGGAAAAAAAAAACGAAAATGGGCCTGATAGTTGGACTACATATTTAAATAGAAATTATGTTTGTTCATGTATCATTTAAATGCTGTATCACTGAACTTTCAAATTTCACCAACTTAATGTATCCTTGTGGTTCATGGACATGGGGAGGGAAGGGTGGGGGGGGCTCCAACCTGGGAGCACGAGCTGCTTTGATAGGGGTCCAGGGGGGGGGGGGGGGGGGAGCCCCCGGATGCTTTCAGATTTGAGCTATTCAAAGCCCCCAAATCAAAACTATCGTCTAACAAGCAAGCGACAAGCAAGCCGGGGGGGGGGGGGGGGGGGGGGGGGGGCTTGAGCCCAGGAGACCCCCTCCCCCCCCCCCCCCCTCACTAGGCCACTGAATGTTTTACTAACTTTGGTGATGCCTGCAAAAGAGAACTGATCCCTTTAAAAAGAAGTAGGGAAATGATGCTGTATGTTTTTATGCCAGATCAAATTGATGGCGGTATCTCCTTTCAGTGTTGTGCCCTGCAATTGTATAGAATTTCAGATTATTTTTAGCCATATGAATAAATATGTCAGCTACATTCGCTACATGAATACAAATGTCATTGTGGATTATTTGGTACTATTTCATAGCTTTATTTTTTAGCCACTTCTGTGTTATATGAATATTTATAAAGCGCAATATCCACCTAATAAGGTGCTCAAAGCGCTTATTATTATCCCTGGTCATTTGGTACAGTTCAGACCCGCACAATTATCTAGTCAGTTTCCTTAATGTTTGAATTTCATTTCCTTTTTAATTACAATAAGTCAATTTATATTTATTCTATTTTATTCTGATTGTTCATTCCTAAACAGTTGATAATTTGAATGAGTAGCAAACTGTACTCCTAACAAGTAGGCAACATAATAAGCCTACTATTGCTCTGCATCGCATTATTAATTCAACGTGATAAGACACCTCTGAATGGTAACACACAGTTTCAGTACAGAACCGTCCCAGATGGTGTTATGGATACGTTGATGAAAGCCGATCTATCTATAGCGTTCATGCTGAAGTGCTAAAGGTGGGCACACGAGCTGCATTGCGATACAGGCAGCATTTAACATATTTCTAGTGTGTGACTCGGATATATTGTAGTCAACATGTACAGTATGTGTGATGTTGGATGTTGCACAGGTATAAATACTTGTACAAAATTTTCCTCATCTGTGTGTGAATGAGGCATTTTGAGGCGATTGCGGCCGCCGGCCAGGATCTGATTATAATGCAATTAGTGGTTACCAATTACCGGTACAACCAAGAACAACATTATCAAATTTTCTAAATTTCCTGAATTTTAGTTTCAAGTTCATATTTTTTTTAAATCATAATTTCCTGGAGTTATAAATTCAAGTTGAGATTACAAATTGTTTCAAATTCCTGAAGTAAAAAATTGAAGTTCATATTAAAAAAAATGTAATTCCCTAAAGTTAAAATTCCAGTTCATACAAAAAAAAATTAATTTCATGCAATAACAATAAATTGGAATAAGCCTAAATTGTTATGCATTGAATTAAGTATACAATGTATACAAAGTGATATTACACCTTGGAGTGTCATCAATATCACACAGTTCAGACATTTCATCACAGACTGTCCCAGATGTCGTTGTTGATGAAAACGGATCTTGACGTGTATTTATAGTATAGTGTGAATGCTTTATTACATTTGTGCCTAGTACACGCGCAAGCTGCATTCTAATAGCGAGTGTGGATATATATGAGGCTGTGTGTGATGTTATGTCTCAATAGGAGGTCTCGGGCACTGTACATTTATCTACATTATATCTTCCTTTACCGGTGTTGCATGCTTTGTTCATTATAATGTTCCTTAGCTTCACCTCCACCCTGACTCAGCAAGGTGTTGCATTTGAATTGGGGTGATACGTGGGAAGAGGTGGCGTTTCATTATGCGCCCCAAACAACAAACCGACACTTCACTGTCTGTCTGTTTCTGTCTCTCTTTCCTAATTTCCTTTATTCGTTATAACTCTTTTCCCTATTTTCTTCATTTAGTTTCCCTCCTTTGCTAGTTTCTCTATTTATCTCTCTTTCTCTCTGTTTTCTTTCCCCATCTGTCCTGCATGTATATTATTTGTCTTACTATCTCTCCTCTCTATCTTTAATACTTTTGTCTTTGTCTCATCCTCTCTCCATTCCTTATTTGCTTTCTCTTTAAGTTTACTGTGTGAAATTTGAATGCGAAAGTATTCAAGTGCAAATTTGTATACATTGAGGTCAGAGTACATGTCTAGTAAGTGACAGTACAGTATTTTATTAAAGTACTATCAGATTCTACTATAGATTCAGTATGGTCCATTAATCCTTGCACATAAATGCCATTAAGATTAATTAACATATATGCCCCAAATAAATGCGAAAGAAGGTTTTGTTTTTGTCGACCCAGTTGGGGAAATTAGATCGCATCATTGCCAGATCATGCAGATGGGTCATGTAAATAAAAAGTGTGAATAAACAATGAAATGCACTATTATTAATCATGATACACATGTACCAGCACATATAATCTATCTGCAGAAATCTCATTGCATTTTTTAGCTGTATTTTTTATTGTTTATTTTTTAATAAGCATGCATATTAACGTAAACTTGACACTTTGAATAATGAGACGAGCTGCAGTTCTAAGGCTTACATTGTAGCTTCGGTATTGTAAAATTTGTAACACTTGGCGAGTCAGCATTTATTCTTAGAACTGTACTGGCATTTTGTAACATATTAAAGGGACAGTACAGTTCTGATTAAGAGGGCGCTTCAAAATATTTCTTTGCTAGGTAAAGTACTAGAGTAATACTTTGTGTATTAAAGCAGGGCTCGACACTAGTGCTTGTAATTTAAGTAAACATTTTCTTCGGACAAGTAACATTTTGAAAAGTGTCTGAATGTAGTATGCTTGTTTGACAATGATTGGGCAACTAATTGAAGGAAGAGAGCTAACATTCCTGTCCAACTATGAGAGAAAAAATGTTACGGCTGCTATTTTAATAAAACAGCTTCTTAAATGAGCCAATAAGATTTATTTTTACTATTCAAGCACGGTAAAATGATAACAATAATTAGATTTCAATGATAACATACAGGATTTATTCACTAAAATAGAACATTTTCTTTCCCTTTTAAGTTGTCTGTTTACCAAAGAATCAGATAATTGTTGAGATTAAGAAATATGAGTCAAAGATCGCTTAGGGGGTATTAGAGTAAGACCAGAGATCAAGATCTTGTATTATTGATGCTGGGAAAACTGCACAATACATTGACAGCAACAACCAGAACATAGACAAACACACATTTGTACATGTGCACACAATGCCCTCCCAACTGAGCCTTTAAAGATTGTCATGCATGGGGTTGTAGAGGGCACTGTTCAAAATGCTACACCACAGTTTGCCATTCATAACTAGACTACTTTGTGCATACTTAATTAAGTGTATATAACAAGTGTATATAACACTTGTATAGCTAGTGTGTGTTTCACACCCTGCGCAAGGCGCAAAATGGTGCTGCTCGTCAGATTAACAAATCCGAATCCATGTACTTTTAAAAAATCGTCATGTACATCCATGGGGAAGTAGAGGGTGGTCCAAATATTTATAACAAGGCTAGTTTGTGAGTACTATTCAAAGAACACTGAACCACAGTATATTTTGCATCATGCGCACAGCTTTTGCAAGATGGCACCGTGCGCCTAATGTACTAATCCGAATAACCTTTAAAGTACCGAATACAATTACAGAATAGGAAGTATTATGCTTCCATGCCCCACATCTTATGATGCATTTACTTCTTAACCGTTTTCTGTCTTGTTTGCAAGAAGAAAAATAAGGAATGTTCTAATCTTAATTGAAAATCTCTGCAAAAGCATCTTAGAATAACCCTGTGAGCAATGCTAATCTTATTATTGCACTGATCCGCATATAGATTACTGCGCTCTCGTTGCCTTTTTCACTGCAAGGCATACATGCATTGTGTATTTGTTTGAAATTGAGTTGCAGTGACCCAGAAATGAAAGACCTTTACAAACCTGATGAGAAAATGTTATTATTCTCATTTTTATATATTATGTTATATATCTATTATCTCATTATTCGCTATTCTTTCTCATTTTTTACAAAAGTTGAAAGATGTATAATTTTGAGTTTAAAATATTCTCACATGATTTGAGTGCGTAGGGGAGATTTCACCTTGGCTAGCTTTTAATAGAAGAATGGATTTTGTGGTAACCAAATTCAGTTTCAACAATCAATTCAGTTGTTGTAAATTTGTGTGCATTTTAAGAGTAAATATGTATGTTACAGTGTAGGTCAATGTTTAATAGCAAACATATCTACAACAACATGTGTGTTTTGAAGTTACACTAATAAAACAACAATGTAGTGATAGAAGCTAAATGTGTTTTGGGAGCTTAGCCCCTTATACGTACAGTCAATGTCAAATACAGTATCAGATCAGTTTACACTTTCAACACCTCATCACTGATGCAGTAGACAATAACCATGATGTCACATAAAATTTTTACAAAATAAAGAAAACAAATACCAGAGTTATAAAAGAAGTCAATTAATGGAAATGAATTTGGGAAATGGCAATAAAATCGTAAGGTTCTGCCAAGGCAATACCCATTATTAAAACTCCCAAGTTTACATAATAATTCCAGCCAAGGAAAAAAATGTGAAGTTTGTTTTTCCTGGGCTCCTTTTAAAGCCTTCCTAAAGTAGGATAAAGATCAGTTAGAAATCTGCTACAAATGCATTGATCTTTATACACATTTACAGGGGCTCCTGTATGAATTTGGGGGGCTCTTTTTGGCATTTTGGGGGCAAATTCGCCCTGAACCCCCATATATTTCTTCTCTGATTCTAACAATTGCCTAGATGAAAATATTAACAATTTAGCATAAATACAGTGTGAAAAATAGAAATATTGATGGAGTATTGATAGGGTTAAATTAGCGACCTAGTCCTGTTGACATTGACAGCAGCTGTCCTATCTGGTGGTCTGTTCTATATATCCATCCATTGTTTTGATATGACTCATTTAAAAATGGTAACCACCTGATGCTCAATGCAAACAGCATGTGATCCAATCTATGATGATATGTGATCCCCATCTAGTGCTTTTAGAGTGGATTTTAATAGTCTGTGTGAAACAGTGTAGATACAATACATGATGGGAACGTATGTGATTTAGCCCTCAAAATGCCCCAACATCATTGGGAGATAACAGGAGAACCTCAGTAATTGAATCAATTTTTTGAATGGTTTCAGGTGGCTTTATTAGTTTATAGTATGAATGCCCCCCCCCCCCTCCCCCTCTCAAAAAAGAAAGTAAAACAAATAAATAATAATAAATAAAGACAACTAAAATAAATAATAATGTCAAATTAATGCAAATATAAATATGCATGATAATATAAGCTTGTTGAACTGTACTAGCAATAGGATTGGCACATTTTCTTTGCTTAGGAAATGAAGAATTAATTGATGTATCTTGCATTTCACCTTCATGTACCACACAGTGTCAGGTTGAGAGTGAAATAGGCGCTAAGTCACTTTTTGTACTTCAGAGTTCGGGATCCTTGTAGCGCTACAAAGACAGTGCACTGCTGACACATTAAGTGCTCACAGATGAAATTTCTGATTTGTGATTTTCCCCAAGACATTTCACTGAGAAAAGGTAAACAGATAAATTCTGACCTGAAGAAAAAAATAAAGGAGTTGTTTGTCTAGGAATAATTTCCAAATCAAGTCCTCAGCTCTATTATTAGATGGAATCGAAAGCCCATTTTTTGTTTCTTGTGTTGTTGTTTTAACTAATATTGCTATTAGGGTTCAGGTTAGATTTCAATGTTGGTTGACACTTTGATTAATTGTGGATGCTTTGTTTTATCATTGTAGCAAGCAATTAAGCCAAATTAATTTGAAAGTGCTTTGAGTAACGATTTATCAGTTTGCTTGCCACATGATTTCCCATGTGCATACTTGAATCTCACTTTCTATTCTCATGGTTTCGCTCACACTCATAAAGGACAATAAACCCAGTGCAAAACTTGTTTTCACTTTTACTTGTGGAAGAGGATGAATAGGAGTACAATTTTCACAATGTAAATTTGTACACAGGTGATCAACAAATTATGCATTATGAATTCACTCCCAGTGCTACATTACATACAACACATAAGAAGCATATGCCCTCACTAGTCACTACTTACTGTTTAATTTGCAAAAGTGTGTTTCCACTTGAATTTGTTGTAATTTATCAAATGCATCTAGTTGATACAGATGAAATGCAACATCTTAACCCTTTTACTACGGGAACCAGATGGGTTGTGTACAAACTACAAAGTCTACATGGAGAATTAAGAATCTTGAAGGGAAAGGGTTAATTTCTGCACATTAAATCATACTGCGTGTATGGCTGTGATAACTGTAGCCGAGGTCACAATCTCATCTTGTAGAAATATTAGTACTGCTGTTTAGCTAAGTAAAGGTTATCTTCCTTTGAACTTAAAGTATAAAATGTAAAATACATAAATGTATGTATGTATTACAAAGTTCAGCACATTAATTCATATACATATAGATCAAGGATGCATGCAAGGCTGTGATACTGTGGACCCTGATGGGAAGGTCAAGATCTTGTCTAGTATAAACAGTCGGTGGCCGCTCTGATCCCAGATGATTTATCCCCCACAGTGGCATAGCCAAGGGAGTAAGAAGCCCCCCCCCCCCCCCCTCTCCTTTTCAATTTGAAAGGCTCCCTTGCTGCTGCTCCCACTGCCTCTACATCACAGACCAATCAATAAATAATTGTGTTTCTGCATACTTTACAGTGAGTCGATGTCCATATAAAATGGTGCACCAGTGCTAGACGATCTGGCTATAGACGAGTTAAAGCCACAGTTCACTGTGAATCGCTGACCTAGATTCCCGTCCTACTTGTTTGCCCACATCTATATTAGATTTTTCCTCTGCTCTCAGAAAGAAAAACAATCTGTGTAAATGTGCTAGCCTGTAGCTCCAGGAGAAATGATAACTTCATCACGCAGTGTCACGTTAGTTTTCAGTTACAGACCTCTCCCGATTTCTTGTCCATTAGTGGAGCACACATGCCTCCAGGATCAAGCAGCATTGCGTGTAGTTAATCATTACGTTTGTGAGTCGTATTATAAAGCCTAGCTTTCAATCCTAGCAGAATCTTCGCCAGGGCAAATGACAGTTACTAGATATAGAGACTACAGAATATATAACAAAACATATACACAAGAGACAACATAATATATACCAAAACAAAACATGTACAATGGGGGAGGGGGGGGGGGGGGGGGGGAAGGAGGCGGAGACGCAAAACAGTAAAAGCAACTGTGAGTGGGTTGGGCTGGAACTGAAGAGGGTACAAGTGCCCAGGTGGGTAATCATTACGTTTGTGAACTTTACAGGTTGGATGCTAGTCCTTGATTAAAGGTGTGTTAACATTTTGCTTTCATTAGGAAATTAAAATAAAACAAGAAATATAATAATCAATCATCAATGAATAAAACTTTGTATACTACAGTCAAACCTGAACGAGCATTTTGACTAGCTAGCTAGGAAGTCGTTTGCATGTAAAGAAACCTGAGACGATAGACCACGATAGACCCTGAGAGACGATAGACCAGGATAGACCCTGAGAGACGATAGACCAGGATAGACCCTGAGAGACGATAGACCAGGATAGACCCTGAGAGACGATAGACCAGGATAGACCCTGAGAGACGATAGACCAGGATAGACCCTGAGAGACGATAGAATAGAGACCACCTGCTTTATACAGTCAAACCTGTAGCAGACCTGATAGCAGCCAACCTTCACAAAGTGATCCCAAGGAAAGAAAAATACAATGTTATGGAACTTGTGTATCTGTAGATATTAGAGGTCACCTGTCTACAGTGGCCACTTCTTTGTTTCCCTAAAGGTGGACACAACTTAATTTGTAATTGGTCAATTACAAATTGATCTCTGTTCATCTTTTCTTCCATTTTTTCAGAGCGAGAGTCTGCTCCATGCGTTCTTTCTGATCAACAAGAATCTAAACAAGGGGAGCATTTACCTATGATTATTTATCAATAATTTGAACTTTAGTCAGTCTACTGCTTACTAGTATTTGTTTTTGTGATTGATTTTTGACAATTATATATTTTTATTTTCCTTCTATTTTTCCAGAATGAGAGTCCGCCCCATGCGTTCTGTCTGATCAACAAGAATCTGAACAAGGGGAGCATGATGGGATCTGATGTCTACCTATGCTACAAGAAATCTGCAATCCGATCAAATTCGATCGTCTATCAAGCTGGTAAATAAACACCCTTTTTTCATGTCATTTAGTATATCGTAAACATGATGAAGCGCATTATAAGGCATGGATTGATTTGAATTTTTCTGATAAATTATGAAATGGCGGTCATAAATTCTTGGAAGTACTTCCAAATGTTCAGCTTTACTACAAGAAATCTGCATTCTGATCAAACATGATCGTGTATCAAGCCGGTAAGTCAAAAGTGCTGATTTTCGAGCCCTGTTAGGTCGGGCAAGTTAGATTTGGCAAGAATGAAATTTTGGTTGCCTGAAATTTCTTTTTCTAAAACATAAAGTATTATCCCTTTTTCAGAAAACAATAGACAAGAGTATGAATTGCTTTATAGCAACCTTGATATTCTCAACATTGATTGACCTTGAACAATAGTTATGAAAATTGGAATGTTAATAGGAGGAACTTCTAAGAAAAGGAAAATTGGCTGTCAATTTGTCTTGAAAACAAGATGTCCAATTCATAATTTCTTATGAGAAAAAAAAATCAAACTCATACCTTCTTATGAAAACAAAATACTAAAATCAAATTTTTGTGAAGCTGAGATGTCAAACTCTTAATTTCTCATGAAAACGAGATGTCAAACCCATTTAGTAATCCTTTCAGAACCAATTTATGGGGAGATGATTTGAGTTTTTACACTCTTGTGCTCCTTATGACAGCGTGTATATGCATGCGCACAAACGCACCCACGTATCACACATTTATACATGTACTCACTAACACACACACACACGTAATTGCAAAAACACACCCAACTTTACTATACACATATAGACTAATGCAGAAGGAAACGAATACAAAAACGTATAAATACGCACAGACTGGTTTTCTCGATTATTTTCATTCGTGTAAAAGAGGCACACCAATTGATTAAATTCACCTTGGCAGAAGGAAGCTTTCATAGATGTTTATTTCTGTAGACGTATTGCTCCAGGGCACACCGGTTCGTGTTGTGTCCGAGCTCAGTTACCCTTGAATCTTTTCTTTTTTTTCCTGGGGGTGTTTCACAAAGATCCTACGTTGAACTTAACACTAAGTTGGACCTAACTGTTATGGAAAGCCATTTGTAGCCTTGGAATACAATATATTCAAAAGCAAAAACAAAAATATTTTTTTTAGACTTTTCATAAATGTTGCATCAAGAACATAACATTTCCTTGAATAGAAAGTATTAATGATTTGAATAAACATTTTATGCCTTTTAAAAGAACTATTACAACAACAAAAATGTCAAAGAAACTAACTGCTTTCCATATGTTTTACCGGTAAGTCCAACTTAGAGTTAAGTTCAACTTAGAATCTTTGTGAAACACCCCCCAGGCCAAGTTTAAGATCTCCCAAGACCCGTTTGACCTCCATAAATCAAGTTTGCATTTCACAAATACTTGATTGAATATATTATATATAAATGTAATGGGTCATAATAATTTCTACAGACCCAGGTATTGTCTGCTTATACTATTATCCATTACGAACAGCCATTATGCGATCTCACGAATAATAAACCAGTCTTACTCTTTCATTATACTTCTAAGGTAGAGGAGCCAGCCGTGTAAATGACTTCCATTGATGGCATATATATAATCTGCGTCAGAATTACTTCCATTGATGGCGTATTTATATAATTTGAGATTTGAGATAAAGAAATGCCCCATTGGAAGCAATCGACCAATCCATCAACTTCATCCGATCGTTGACACATTCCTTAGGAAGTCATAATTGCATAAAATTGTGGTAGACAGGTCTGTAAACTGGGAGCAAACACTGGTTCAGTTGTAAATTCCATTGATAACTGATAAATGGAGAATCAATGGCTGTAAAAACAAGAAATTCCACAAGTATTTTGTTTTCTGCACACTTTTCGCTAGTGTAGTATTTCAAACTTATATTGGAGAAAATATGTAATGTAAAATATGTTGAATTAAATTACAATGATTATTAAAAGAGATGGTTGGTAATAGTATAACTTTAAAACATAATTTGTATTTGAGTATTACATTCACATACATGTAGATAAATGTGACCGGCTATAGCAAAAGCCTGCACTTGTCGGTAATTCATGTTTTGAAGAAATCAGCATTTTAAGTTCACATAATGTGTGTAAAAGACCTATGATTGTAAAATTTAAACAATCATATCTTCGCATATTATTAACCATTTTGTTAGAACAAAGCATCAAATTAAAGCTTTTGATGGGGCCTTTCTAATGGTATACAAATCTACATTTGTGTCGAGCCCACCGAGGTGGAGGGAGACTAAGGGATCCAAATTGCGTCCGTCTGTCCTCCGTCCGTCCGTCCGTCCGTCCGTCCGTCCGTCCGTCCGTGACCCTTACACAAAATTTGAATAACTTTCCAACCCTGCATCTGTTTGTAACCAAACTTGATTGGTTGATGCCCTATATTGGCCTCCGTGATATTCTTGGGTCAAAGGTCACATTAGTAGGTCAAAGGTCAAATAAGGTCAAATATGAAAGTTTACCTGCAAAGAGTCAAGTGGGCGAGACACATTACGGCTATCTCCTTGTTATTTTTACGGACAAGTGCAGGGTTTTGCTATAGCCCGTCACAAATGGTTATTTGAGCTAGGGAAGTATTTTTACTCCCTCACAGTTGTAGATAAATTAAGTGCATTACATCTATAGTGGATCATTGATTGATTTTATTTTGTTCTTGTTTTCAGATGTGCTGAGTCATTATCCGCTGACGGACCATGATGACTTTCCCTTCCCAGTTTCTGTGCCAATGTTCTGCATGCCAATGGGAGCTACCATAGAGTGCTGGGCCGACAGTCGAGAACACCCTCTCCCTGTCTTCTCGACATTTGTCCTCACCGATATTGCCGGCGGAAAGGTAGGAGAAAGACATAAATATTCTTATATTTCCGTATTTAGACTGGCAAAAAAGTTTTTGTTTTTTAATTTTTTTACCTAATGATTTTGAATTTTTGCTGATGGGAGCTACCATAGAGTTCTGGGCCGACAGTCGAGAACACCCTCTACCCGTCTTCTCGACATTTGTTTTCACCGATATTGCTGGCGGAAAGATAGGAGAAGGACAAAAATATTGTTAATTTTCCTGATCTATACTTGCAAAATATTTAGATACTGTAATAAATTATAATTTATGTTTGATTTGCCGTTGGGAGCTACCATAGATTGCTGGGCCAACAGTCAAGAATACTCTCTACTTACATCTAATTTTCACATATTTCACTGAACATTTACATTTTTAATTCATCAGTTTTAGCTAGTTCAGACTGCAGACCATATTTAGTGAAATTCAAATGAATTACAATTCCATATAAAAATTAATCATTATTTGTAAATTTTAAAATTGAATGCACCTCTTTAATTTCTTTTGAAATCAGGTGTACGGCGCTGCAGTGATTTTCTACGAGAACTACCCAGAAGAAAAGCTGTCCGAGCAACAGCGATCCGCCCTGGAGTTACAACCATCAAATAACAAGGATAAGGACTCCCCCTTAATATACAACATCCACGTCAACAAGTGCATCTGCCTCCTCTCGCACTGGCCGTTCTTCGAGGCTTTCAAGAAGTTCCTGTCCTTCATCTACAGGGTTTCCATCTCGGGGCCACGTCCCATCCCTATTGAGAGGTGAGTCTGGGTTTGGCTTTGTTAGTCTGTTTAGCAGTTTGTTTGTGTGTCTAGAGAGATTTGCGAGAAAAATGTTTTGAGTGTTCCAACAAGAACTTGTGCCTCTTATCGTGCTGACCGTTCTTTGAGGCTTTGTTTCGTACTGGCCCTTCTTCGAGGCCTTCAAGAAGTTTCTGTCCTGTATCTACAGGGTTTCCACCTCAGGACCATGCTCCATTCCTATCGAGAGGTAAGTATGGCTTTGTTTGTCTTGTTTTATAATAGCAGTTTTGTTTGTGTCTGTGGAGAGAGGTCAGAGAATCGTTTTTGTGTTTCAACAAGAATATTTGCTTCTTCTTGCACTTGCATTCTTTGAGGCCTTCAACAGGATCCTGTCATTTATCTATAGGGTTACCATTTAGGGAGCTCACCCCATCCCTATTGAGAGGTTTGTCTAGGTTTGTTTATCTGTTTAGCAGTTTGTGTGTGTGTGAGCAGAGAAAGAGGTCAAGGAGAAGTGTTTGTGTGTTTCAACAAGAACATTTGCAAATAAAAGAACTAGAGAATTATTTAGTAGTAGTTTTTACTTTTTTCTTGTGTATGAATGATGTTTTTTACAACAAAGTCTCCTTTATTATGCCTCCGCCAACGAAGTGGCCGGAGGCATTATGTTTTCGGGTTGTCCGTCCGTCCGTCCGTACGACTGTCCGTACGACTGTCCGTACGACTGTCCGTACGTACGTCCGTACGTACGTCCCGTTTTCGTTCTCACGATATCTCAAGAACCGGTTGACCGATCAATTTCAAACTTGATACGAGTGTACATATTGGGGTGACAATGATCTGATTAGATTTTGAGGTTCATGAGGTCAAAGGTCAAGGTCACAGGACTCAATATATGTTAAAAAATGCCTCGTTCTCGCGATATCTCAAGAACCGGTTGACGGATCAATTTCAAACTTGGTATGACTGTACATATTGGGATGACATGGATCTGATTAGATTTTGGGGTTCATGAGTTCAAAGGTCAAGGTCACAGGACTCAATATATGTTTAAAAATGCCTCGTTCTCGCGATATCTCGAGAACCTCTGACAGATCAAATTCAAACTTGGTATGAGTGTATATATTGGGGTGACAATGATCTGATTAGATTGTGGGGTATATGAGGTCAAAGGTCAAAGGTCAAGGTCGCAGGACTCAATATATGTTCAAAAATGCCTTGTTCTCGCGATATCTTGAGAACCTGTTGACAGATCAAATTCAAACTTGGTATGAGTGTATATATTGGGAAGACAATGATCTGATTAGATTTTGGGGTTCATGAGGTCAAAGGTCAAGGTCACAGGACTCAATATATGTGCAAAAAAGCATCCTTCTCGCGATATCTCAAGAACCGTTTGACAGATCAATTTTAAACTTGGAATGAGTTACATATACATCGGGGTGGCAATGATTGGATTAGATTTGGGGATCATGAGGTCAAAGGTCAAGGTCACATGACTCGAAATATATGCAAAAATGGCTTGTAATGGCAAAATCTGAAGAACTGAATGTCAGATTTCAGTCTAACTTGGTACCTGAATTTTTGTTGGGAGCCAATGTAGCCATCAAAGTTTGGGGTCTATGGTCAAGGTCACAGAACTCAAAATATATATGAATTTTTTTTTTTCAGTGCACGTTATTTTGGGCTTGATATTAAAAATCGCGTCATAGCGGAGGCATAATTTTCGACTGCGCGCAGTCGAAGATCCATCTAGTTTATTTCATGTATTTTATTGGGTTATTAGAGGGGGAAAAGAGAAGAGAAAGGGAGGAAGGCAAAGAGAGGTTAAAAGAGAGGAGTGGGGAGAGTTGGTGAGGGAGAGGCCTAGGGAGGAAAATGTCCTCTTTAGCCTCGATCGTTGAAAGCCGATATATAATATTCTAAATAAATGTTTTCCCAGATTTTCAGGTTTCCCTATTTTTCCCTCCCATGATCATACGGCTCATGAATATTCAGGATAGAAAGGTGTTTCTGGTCTATGTACTTAGTGAAATGTCAAAGAGGCTCCCCAGACAAATGTCCTCAATGTGTTAATACGTGCATGGATACCTGTCTACATTATAATGTAGTATGTTTTTTTATATTTTCAAATGTCACCGACGATGTGAAGTACACGGCATACGTGTATTGCAAAGCAAAACAAAGTTAATGTAGATCTTCTGGATCGATAAATGAATTAATGAATGGGTAAATTCAGTCTTTATCGATTTAAAAGTGGCACATATAGGAACAAATATTCATGTTCTCTAAATAAATATCTATAGAAGTATTATCATTTTAAAAAGACAATCGGTTGTTTGAATACACTTCTTTTGAAAGAAAGTGTCATTTGATAGTGATCCCTGATTCCATTTTAATTGATGAAAATTGTTATAGGTTTTTATTGATTTTGAACAATTTTACAACAATTTGGTAGAATATACTTTATTGTGCATGTCATGTGAGTGTTGCGTGAGTGTGCGCCACATGCATGAATGTTTGTCTAATGATGAGGAAGTTATGTCCTTGTAGTCTACTAAGAGATTATTAATCATAAGTGTTTAATCAAAATATCAATGTTTCAACTTTTCTTTCCGTTTCTTGCCTTTTCCGTTGCAGGCACATTTCTCACTTCATGCATGAAGTTCCATTCCCCACTTCTCAGAGACCAAGGATACTCATGGAGGTAAATAAAGCTATTTGCAAATCACATTGGAGCATATATGTGACCTTTCGCCACAAAACCCTGAAGTCCCTAAAACCCCATAAAGTCACCAAATGTAAATCTGAGAAAATAGAGAAAATGTAGACTCTGTCAATGCATTGCTAATGCACCTTTTTTGTGTGTTTGAAGTTATATCACCAGAAAGCTACGATTTTGGAGAATTTGGAAAATCCAAATCAGAAAACCTAAATATTTCAACTTTATTAGGGTTTTGTAGTAACAGGTCACATATATATGTAAACGATGTTTCAAGTTAACCTTACTTCGATTGATTTGGTTTTGCTTGTACAAATTCAATGAAATGCAAACCTTTTATTGCAAAATGGCTTTTGCCTACATACATTTTTTCTGGACCATTGTGTTTGAAATTTGAAATTTTCTTTATACTGTATTCATTTCTGAATTGTTTTAAGTAAACAAACTTTTATTTAAACTGCTAAAAATGATATATTCTTACTGCAAATCAAATTATTTGTAAAGCACACAAGTATCCTATTAATGACCTTATGGACCGGTACCATCATATGAAATGCACACAAGTATCCTATTAATGACCTTATGGACCGGTACCATCATATGAAATGCACACAAGTATCCTATTAATGACCTTATGGACCGGTACCATCATATGCAATGCATTTTATACTGCTGATCAGACAGGAAGGATGTCTGGAGGTGAAATCATAACTGGGGGATGTTTCACAAAGATTCAAAGTTCAACCCAACTCTAAGTTGGACCTAACTAGTATGGAATGCCGTTATTCTCTTTGTTAAATTGTTGAAACAGTACTTTTGAAAAGGCATAAAGTTTGATCAAATCCATTATATATGTTGTTATCAAGGAGCCTTGAAATAATTGATATATTTTGTTGTTGGAAGTCTCAAATACTTGTTGTAGTTTTTTTGCTTTTGAATATGTTTTATTCCAAGGCTTCAAATGGCTTTCCATAATAGTTAGGCCCAACTTAGAGTTAAGTTCAACTTAGAATATTTCTGATACACTCCCCAGATGTGAAAGTTGTGCATAAATGTGAAGGACCGGTGTCTTAACAAAGTTACCGCACTTATGATTTAGTGAAAGGGAGGAAGGAAGGAAATGAAAGCCGCTGAACCTTGAATAGGAAATTGTAAGGTGAAATATGACAATTTGCCAGGTTATAGGATAAGTCTTTCAATTTGAGCTGTGTCAAATGAAGAGAAACAATTCATAGAAGATATAAATATGATGCATTGATGTGAAGCACCAGTGATTTAACCTGTTTCCTTTGAGATTCTGAACTCCCCATATACTTTGTATATAGCCCATCAGGTTTTCATAGGAAAGGGATTAACAAAGCTAATATATTCTTCAGATTTAAGGAAAGAAAGGGATCAAAAGTAGTTGCTCCTTGAATAGGAAATTGTCTGGTGAAAATATTACAATTTGCCAGGTTCTTGGGTTAGTCCATTTCAGCACAGTGTAGGTTACCTTTTTGGTAGAAGATTGAAATATATTATTGGGAGTGTCGTGGTATATTGGTCCGGGCCTTCGTCTTTCAATGTGAGGGTCACCAGTTTGATTCTCAAAGTTACTAGATCCCTTTAATGGACATTGGCATGAAGAGTTTGTAAGTGTCGATAAAAGTTGCAGTATTGCATTTAAAAGGCAGAGCAATTAAAGCACATTTTGCATTTGCAGGCTGTTTAGTCAATTGTCAAATACAGTGTACACTTTACTGACAGGAGTAAGAAAGAATTAAATCGAGACAAGAACCATAAACATGCTGATAAGAGCAGGGTTAAAAAGAACTGGGCAAAGTTTGTGTAAACAATTCTTGGGAATTTTATGTTGAGCAGTGTTTTTTAAATACACGTTAGAACTAATGCATGTTAAAATGCCTACTTACTAAAAATATCAAGGCATTCCTGTGGTTTTTCTTATCTCTTTAAATTGATTTAGGCTCAAAAAGGTCTATATACACCAATTTGGGATTTCCAAGTTGTAAATAGTTAAATTTTACAACATCCTTTTTTGAAACTTTAATAGAAGCATTCTTTGTCCCCCTCCCCTCTCCCAAATAGATTATGATACTTTGACAGAAGTATTATTTATCAACATTGTTATTAAAAGAGACTATGGACAGAAGTACTATGATCATTACTTAAAAATACATTATAATGCTATGACACCCCCCCCCCCACCCCCCATTTTGACCAATACTGTCACCACTTATCGTTAGATGTTCATTCTTAATAAGACAGTAACATTCGCAACCAAGAAAAGTAGAAGGCTATCAACATAATAAATTGACAATAAATTATCTTGATGATGATCACTTGCAAACCATTGTTGGGTTGCTTTTGCTTCTAGTTGGGCCATAATTAGTTGATCCTTGATAAACATGTAGACCCAAGACTACACTGATCACCCTGACTGGGGCCAGCAAAGGCAAAATCTGGGACCAGAGAAAAATCTTAAAGGGACTTAGTAACATTGTCCAAATACCCAAAAGAAAATTTTAATTATAGCGGTTCCCTTATACCTTGTTGTATTCGTATTAACAATAAAATCACGGAACAGGTTTCGGTTTTTCAAATTTCCCTTTCGTTACAAAGATATGTATGATTGAAGTATTCAGATAAGAAAAACTCTGGGCGAGTTTTTCTTCCGTGTACAAAGTGAGTGCAGTGAGTTACTGAATATCACTTTGCATTTTCGCTCATTACTTGGCCATACAATGTCCATTTGACTTGAAATTTTCACACAATGCCCTGTGGACATATGAGATAACAACAATATACATTGCATCAACCATTTATCACTTTATGCACATGTCAACAAAGTTACTAGATCCCTTTAACGTTACAGTAATAATATTGATTGATGATGATTTATAACAAAAATGTTTCTTGTTGCCTTGTTCTCTGATAATCCTAGTTGGGCCATGATCAGTGGATCCTCGCTAGCCCCGATAAGTCACCGATCCCCCTGAGTGGGGCCAGCTACTGCGCTGTGCTACGCAACCTCAGACCAGAGATAACTCTAAACATTACATTTAGGATATTACTGATGATCATTTATAACAAAAATGTTCATGTTTCCTTTGTTCTTGATAAACCTAGTTGGGTCACGATCAGTTGATCCTCGCTAGACCCCAGACGTCACCGATCCCCCTGAGTGGGGCCAGCTACTGCGCTATGCTGCGCAACCTGGGACCGGAGAAGACCCTCAACGTCCTAGCCTTCCTACTCCTGGAAAACAAGCTGGTCCTACACTCGCTGCGACCCGCCCTTCTCACCGGCGTGGCAGAGGCTGTGGTATCGGTAAGTCTCATTCTTTAGGATTGCCATGTGGTAATATTGGTTCGGGCCTTCGTTCGTCTTTCAATGGCAAGGTGTGTGGGTTCGGCACATGTATGTTTGTCCTTCAGTAAGACAATTTATTTACATTTGCTGCACTCAAGCCAGGAATTAATTCCTTAAATGCTTGAGCACCACATTGTAGCATCTGTAGTATCTCCGATTCATTAGCCCTAGGCCACGCGTCTACTAAATGTAGCGAAAGCTACAGAAGGGGGCCAGTCCTCTGGTAACTCGTTTGATTAACTTTCCCTTCTCCATTCTATAAATGCCGAGCACCTGGCTAGAAGGCAGAAGGTACCATTTTTAAAGTCTTTGGTATGACCCGGAGGGTGTTTTACAAAGAAATATTTTGTCATTATGAAAAAATTTTCATAATGACAAAATATTTCTTTGTGGAACACCCCCTCAGTCTGGGTTCGAACCCGGGACCTCCCGTGCATGAGGCGGACACCCTTCTGCTAAGCCACCATGCTCGGCTAAAACCATGATATAAATGCTCCCAGTGCTACTGTGATAAAGGGCTATTATATAGAAATGGACTATTACTATTATTATTATTTGTATTTTACTGCGTTATTAAGTTTTCAGGTTTTCTGTCCATTCATCTGTTCATTAGTGCAATGTCCACAGAACTTAATCACTGTTAATGACAACACACTTTAATAGTGGCTTTCATAGAGATCCATTACTCTCATAATTCTTGTCAAGGGAGATCGGAAACTTCTTGTCACTGGTTTCGAGGGTCCAACTTAGTCCACATAACTTCAGTCATAAATCTTGTTGAAACTTAGAATCTGGCATTCAAGGCAAATTTACTTTTGTTTTGTTTTGAGGTGGAGAGTCATAAATAACAGCTCTTGCTCACTAAAATGTTGGAGGAAATGGCAGCTGTAAATCATGTATTTCCATTACAGTGGAACCTTGTTACAACGAGGATCTCCGGACCATGAAAATTACAATGTTATATCAAGGTGAAAAAAAACCTAAAGAATTGAAAGGGGCTTGCACCAGCAAAATTACCTTGATTTAAGAGGGTTTTGTTACATCTGGGATGTGTGGCATTAAACTTTAATGTTGCGTTCAGTTGCAACTTTGCGATAAAACGCAACTGTCTATTGCATAAAAAGAATCAAATGCCAAATTGCGTTTGATATCAAATTCAACTTTGCATAGCTCATGGATCCAATGCAAAGCTGCGTTTGATATCAAACTGTGTAGCTGTGTAACTTTCAGAAGTAAGATAACAAAAAGTATTAAAGTGCAATCAAATTGTATTTGTCCTCCCATCTATATCTGATCTCCTGTTTGTAACATTCAGAAGTAAGATGAAAATATATTAAAATATTTTCTAATTTTATTTCCCCCATCTGCAGCTGATCTTCCCGTTTGTGTGGCAGTGTCCGTACATCCCTCTGTGTCCGCTGAGTCTCTCTGATGTCCTCAGCGCCCCGATGTCAGTCATCGTCGGCATCGATTCCCGGTACTTCGACATGTACGACCTGCCCAGCGATGCCATCGCGATAGACATCGACACAAACACAATCTTGCAGTAAGTTTGTTTATTTGTGTATTACTTTCTTTTTTACTTTGTCTATTTAGTAATTTATTTATTCATAACAATTATGGCTCTGGTTTTTTTAAAGGTGCCAAAAGGCTTAATGGCACTTTGAGGGCCTGTATTTTTAAAAACATACTGAACTGAAAACTTATTTTTGTATTTTCTTATAGCATCCACCTAGATTGATCTCCCATACCTTAACGAAAATATTTGGACTTCCCTTTATATAGGTCAGATAACCCTAAAGGGCCAATTGTTAACGGAAATTTGTCAACCAAAAATGGGTTCAATTATGTTCAGGTATAAAAAAACATTAACAGATTTTTTTCTTTTTTTATTTGTTGAAAATTATGAACGAGTGTGAGTTAAACTTTCAGAAAATTAACGGCGCTTAATATGTAAAGTAATATTTTGACAGTACAATGCCATCAAAATTGGTGTTTCGGACGTTACATCCTCCGTTAACAATTTAACCCCTCATTACCCCTACCAGTATCATAATTTATTGAAATGATATCAGTATGAAAATTGAACTAACAGTTTCCTCATCATATTGCCTAAAAGGGAAATGACTGATTTCTTAAGCCAGCGATTAAAAAACAAAAACAACATGAAATGCACACATGCTCTCATTTTCCGTTAACAATTTTGTAACGTCCGAAACAATATTTCTTTAGAAATAATTTTTAAAAGGGGGATAACACAAACAATTATTTATCTCAGTTTTGAAGAGACTTGATGTACCTTCCCATCACAGAAAAAAAAAATGTAATAGCTCATTGCGTTATGATTATATATTCAAAATTAACTTTCCGTTAACATTTGTAACATCCGAAACAAATGTAACGTCCGAAACAAAAAATGTAACTTATAAGCTCATAAGTCACAGGAAAGGGCACATTATATGAATCAATCATCATAATATAAAATTGTATTCATTTTAAAACAAATTTACACATGAATTGGGTAATTAATTGCCAAAACAAATGTTTGAGATCAACCAATGCAAACAAATGTGTTTCGGACGTTACATGGGGTAATTGTTAACACAAAATTGATATTTTGGTGCATTTATTTTCAAAATGATAATATATGGTTATTATTATTCATTTAGATCAAGTAAATGAAACATAATCATCAAAATACATGATGCTTTAACAACATTTAGATGCTTAGTCTGCCCCAAATCCACATTTTCACCAATTTTTCATCGATTTTTCTCAGCTAATTTGTAACCACTAAAGTTTTACAAGACACTTGATATAGTGAATGATATGACTAATCTACTTAGAACAATAACCTTTCTTTTGTGGAACTGAAACACTACCTGCTGCAACAACTCCTGTATTTTGTTAACCATTTACAGAATCTTTTGTATGGTATTGTAAGCTCGTTTCGGACGTTACAAAATGGTGTTAACACACATTTTGATTGCACAAAAAATTCAATTTGGAACATTAAAAAAAGTATTATCTACATTTTTCATGATCTATATGCTTCCTGCTCCAGCAAAAGTGTTTTGAAAAATAAATGATCAGTTATTTGTCTCTGGGAAGGAACTTTTATTTATAAAATGTGAGGAATTGCTATTTTTGCCCCATAATTGTTCATGTTGTAAAGTACACAGAACTACATGTATACTGATTTTGTTTTTTGTATCACATCAAATGCATTATTAGGTTGATTGCCTTTATAATGTTCTATAAGAAACAAATGTTAAGTCTCTGTTTCATTATTCATTTAGTGGAAATATAGACATTTTCATTAACAAAGCCTTTTAGTGGTATACAAAAGTACAGTATAACTATGCTAAATTTACTCTTCTGGTATCATTCATTAGTTGCAAAATATGTTTTTCCATACTTAAACTTAATAAGAAGAAAATAATCTGCGTTGATCCACATGTTTTACTGACAAATTTAATTAAAATGTTAATCATTTGTATTAAAAAAATCCACACGTTAAAACAAAAGTTACTTTTGAAATACTATATGGCATATATATGCCATGTAAACTAAAGGTACATGTACACCAAGATAATTCCTTATCATATTCTTAAGACAATTTCCAGAACATTACTGGTTTATGATCAATTACATTTTTGTGCAAGTCAACTATCTTTGAAAAATATAACCATATATCTGCTGGAACAAATATAATTTCTTGACCGTAACCTTATGTGGTACATACAAGTGTACTGTACATGTGCCATTATAACTTGAATTTGAGGTTTTGCTAATATCATATTGATCAGTAATGCATTTCTGACAGTTATTCTAATTTTCGATAATAGTTTGATAAAATTAGTTTGAGCTTCATATTTTATCAAAATAAGAAAATGGAAAATTTAAATCATATACAGTGTATGTCATTGTACAATACATATACTTTTATCTTTTGTAAAATGATCTTTTGTAAAAGGAAACTCTGGAAAGTCACATCGATCATCCTTTGACTGTATATAATAACAGTTTCTAATTGCATGTAATATTTGTACAAAATCTTGGATTTTGTCTATCAATATGCACTACATTCACTATCCCTTTCCTTGGGAGTTCAATTAATGCACATATTTATGGGTTTTGCTTGCAAAATCATGCAAACAAAGCGAGTTAAGATATGTTTTGAAGTGATGTTAACACCATGTAACGTCCGAAACAAAATAGGGTATGTCATAACATAATGCAACTTTGCTACAATAAATTATAGATCACAATTCTCAAATTGTAGTTATTGTAGTACTAGGTACTTCATAATTTCACTAAAACCCTTAAAATTGTCTCTACTTTGGAGATCTGAACATAATTATAGATAAATCAAATTTATGTACTGTAATGTATAATGTCATATATGGTTGATAGAAGACCCCTTTCTGTGCTATGAAGTTAATTTGACCATTTCGAAGAAGAATTTGGATAGATTTACATCTAAACATATACTTTCTGTATTTAAATATTCCAAAACAGCAAAGATTTAAACCACAACTGGTCATAGAAGTGTGAAAAAGGGGTAAATGTTAACAATGTGTAACGTCCGAAACACATACAAGAATCAAATTTGAATTTTTTTTGCAAGTGTCTTGCTCCAATTTTATATCATGTAAATATGTCCTATCATGTATTGTTTCCATACAATAAGTTTGAACCAACAACAGTAAAAAAAAATTTGCATTATAAAAACTTCAAATTGCAAAATCCAAATTTTAAGGCTATTTTTCACTTTAAAATGACCTAAAAACTAAAATTTAAGAAACAGAAGCCCCCAAAATGGCACACATGATGTCAGAAGCCCACTTTAATTATTTGTATTATTTGTAATGCCATTTGGAATAGTAGGATTTTAGTATGGCAATGTGAAAATGTATCATATTTTTCTTTTAAATACAGGAAATCCTAAATGTTCATAGATATTTTGCAGAATTGGGGATAGATTAAGCCCAGATATTTATATTTCACGAAAATATAAGTTGTGTCAATGTTAAAAAAAACATGTTTGAAGTTAGTTCACTTAATTTCAATTTTGACCATGTTGGTTGACACATTTGGCATCTTTAAAAAAACCAGTGCCTTATGTAATAAGACACACACAAAAAGAAGAATAACAAATTATTTCACTTTGAGTGATATTTCCCAGATTGAGAGTGGTGAAATAAGGGAATTACCATTTTTAGGGTCATATCTCTTTCACAAGAAATGTTACCTTTAATGTTGCCTCAGTTGTTTTTTTGTAAATTATTGTATTTCCCTTTTGATAAATGTATGGTTGGTAACGTACATATGTTTTCTGTATTTCCTTTTGATATCACAGAGCTGATGACAAGAAGGGAATTACTTGGAAAATACTACCAAAGGTTAGTGTGAATATTTGTTTAGTAGTTGTAATAACAAGTAATATACCTCAATCATTTTGTTATTTTCTTAAATCTAGCAGTGCACCATTCCTAACATGATGAGCCCGCGGCCGAGGGGTAGTAAATATAGAGGCACGCACTGGAGTTGCGCGTAGTGGTGTGTCGGGCTGGTAATTGACGGGTATACAAGGTTCCAAAATTGATGATAATGTACTAGGACCCATGTAATAAGAGACTAATAATATGAGACTTGCAATTTGTTTTTTATAATTATGTTCATGTTACTACTCATGCTTTCAAGTATTATGATTTTTAAATGTATCTTTCTTTGTATTCTCTACTCTGTTTGCACCCTCCCTTTTTCATTGTATTATTTGTACACCTGGCCCTTGTTTATACATAGACCCAAAATACCCGATTATGACTTTAAATGATCCTGATATAAACTCATTGAATTATCAAAATGGAATTAATAGCTGTCAATATTACACTGTTCAGGACTTTTTGGCGGTCTTTTCTAAAGACGATAAACGTATAGATGATAATAATAATAATAATAATAATTTGAGCTTACTGCATATTAATTCTAGAAGTATTAATAAACATTTTGACTCTTTTGAAACATTTTTGAATTTAATGAAAAAGTTTTCTGTCATTGGAATTTCTGAAACTTGGTTGCATTCTAACTCTCCAGATATTTATAATATTCCAAATTATAAAATGATTCATATTGATAGAAAAGATGGTAGAGGGGGTGGTGTGGCATTATATATTCATACTGACTTGAAATTTGTATTAAGAAATGATTTTGATGTTGATGGTATAGACAATGTATTTGTAGAAATTATTAATACAAATGGGAAAAATATTATAATAGGGACATTATATAGACCCCCAAGTAATAATATAAATACATTTTTAGAATTTTTTGATAAAGAATTAGACAAAATGACCCGTGAAAATAAACATGTTTATTTAATGGGTGATTATAATATTGATTTAACACACTCTCTTTATTTTGATAACGTTTTTTACAGTGGTAATAATATTAGTACAAATAACGATAATCATAACGTTACTAATAATAGTAATAACTTTCTTAATTTGTTATCTTCATATGCCTTTCATCCTTGCATTAATAAACCAACAAGAATAACAACAGTATCAGCAACACTCATTGATAATATTTTTACTAATGTCATTGATAAAGAAACCAATACTGGAATATTTTATTATGATTTATCCGACCATTTGCCAATATTCCTCATTTCTTCCCAATTTAAATTTAATTCAAAGAGTACGGCTAGTAAGTTAACGTATAGAAAAGAAAATGATGAAACAATAATGGCATTGAATACAGATTTAATGAATGAGAAATGGCAGGATGTATTTAGTGAAAATGATATAATATTTTTTTGTATTAATGTTGGGCCTGATTTAGCCTCAAAAATACACTCTGATAATAATCATTTTTCTCAATATTTATTTGATCCTACTCCAAATACAATGTTTTTAAATCCTTCAAATAAAGATGAAATTGTTAGGATTGTGAAAACGTTTCAATCAAAAACATCTTTTGGATACGATGGAATTAGTATAAAATGTTTGAAACAAATAATTAATTATATTTTATCCCCTTTGGAATATATATTTAATTTGTCATTAATAAATGGAATTTGTCCTGATTCGTTAAAAATCGCGAAAGTGATCCCTGTCCATAAGAAAGATGATCGAACACAAATAACTAATTATCGACCAATATCGCTACTCCCTGTTATTTCTAAAATTTTAGAAAAGATAATTTATACTAGATTAGATTCATTTTTATTAACAAATAATATACTTAACTTATCCCAGTTTGGATTTAGAAAACAAAATTCAACTGATTTCGCAATTACTCAATTTTTAGATAAAATTATAGATTCATTATCCAATAAAGAACATGTTATTGCTATATTTATGGACCTGAGCAAGGCCTTTGATACTATTAATCATAATATTTTATTTTATAAATTACACAATTATGGGATTAGGGGAATTGCATTATCTTGGTTGAAAAGTTATTTATTTAATCGGCAACAATTTGTTTTTATTGATGGTAAAAGTTCATCAATGCAAAATATTCAATGTGGGGTTCCTCAAGGATCCATACTGGGACCTTTGTTATTTTTGATTTATATAAATGATATTATTAACTCCTCTTCTGTTCCTTCTTTTATTATGTTTGCCGATGATACAATGTTGTATTTTCTCATAATAATGGAACTCATTCATACTTTGAATTTAGAATTGATTAAAATTTCTTCCTGGTTTAAATGCAATAAGTTATCTTTGAATATTAATAAGACAAATTTTATACATTTTGAAACTTCATATTTGGATAATGAAACACAATATAACATTAAGATTAATGATTTATTATTAGAAAGTAAAACCCACATTAAATTCCTTGGTATTATTATCGATAAACATTTAACATGGAATCAACACGTTTGTTATATAACATCCCTCATAGCGAAAGGTATTGGTATACTTTATAAAACTAAATATTTACTTTTACAACATTCTCTTGTTATGTTGTATAATACTCTTATTTTACCGTATATTAATTATTGCAATATTGTTTGGGGAAATTGTAGTAAAACAAATCTTGATAAAATTGTTCTTTTACAAAAGAAAGCAGTCAGAATTTGTACTAAATCTTTATATTTAGCGCATACAGATAGTTTATTTTATCAATTGAACATTCTTAAAGTTCATGATATTAACACATTACAAATAGCGGTATTTATGTTTAAATACTTTTAAAAATTACTTCCCCCTGTTTTTGATGATTATTTTGTTTTAAATGAAAATATACACTCTCATTTAACACGTACATGTCATAATATTCATTTGAATAACCCTAAAATAGTATTAGCTCATAAGTCAATACGACACCATGGGCCTGATATATGGAATACTTTGCCTGAATTTATAAAACAAATAACCTTTCTAAATTCATTTAAAAGAAGGATAAAAGATATTGTGCTGAATCAATATTTTTAATTTAATGATATTTTGTATAATTGAATGAGTAATTTGTTAGATATTTTCATATTTTGTATAAATTAGTATATGGTTTTCAAGGGCTAGCGTGTACTTTAATTATTTGCACTTGCACCACTTCCTTCTCCTTACTTTCTTTTCTTTCTATCTATCCCATATGTCGTAGGTTGTATACATAATTTAAGCTTACATTAATTTTTCTTTGGGGAGTCACGCTATCAAGCTTGCAGCTTATTGTGACTTCCCATGCAACTTACTATTATGTTGTATAGTTATTCTTTATTTACTTATTTTTTATACAATTGTTTAATGTACTTAAGCACAATTGTGATATTCATGATTTGTATTACATGTTGTTAAATAATTGTTTTGTATTTATGTTATGTTTTGAAGTTGCAAAATAAATGAAATGAAAAAAAAATACGCGGAAATAATATAAAACAAAAAATATAGGTTTTGCAGAAAATAAAGAAATTCTGAACGATTATCGCACTATCGAATTATGGAACTTCGGCCATTTTCGATGCAGTTGAATTCCGATTTCCTTGATTCGGCAAGGCAATGTTTTCTTATTTTTTAAAGTTTCAACGGATTATTAATCTTTCTTCCATAACACACATTAAAAATTATAACATCAATATCAACGTGTTACATAATAATGTGTAACAAATACAATAGAAAGATGAAGACACCATGTGCTTTTATTTATTTTCATGACACAGCGGCACTCAAATAAAAAAACGAAACAACACCAAATAATACCATGGTTAGATCATGGATAGTACTATCCATGGCATGGTTAGATGGATGAATATATTATAAATAATCATGTAATGATACTGGGTAACAGAATAAAGGTGAAGTTGACTTTCCCCTTTCCCCAACGTAGGAATGAATAAAACGGAACCAATAAAACGGGCTATTGGGGTGTATTCTCTGTGCATGCATGGGGTGCGGCCGAGCGTAGCAAGAACTAGATAGCAGGTGGCGTTGCTATAGTGATCCCTATAGTAACGCACAACAAAGCCGTACGCGCTGGTTGTGTTGTGGTAGCGCTGTGCCCACCTGACCCAGCATACATTACATGTGCATGTGTGCAATGCTATAGGACTGCACTGGAAACGGCACTATTTTGGAGTGGTATCACAGTGTATGATCAGGTGCAATATTCAGAGCAAGCGGGGGCAGTGGTGATCAAGAAAGCCCAAACATTTCTACCAGAAACAGGTGTGGATCCATCATTAGAATAAGTGGGGATTCCCTTTCAATTACTCGTAAGTATGATTCAATAAATCATTATTTTGTAATTAATTAGTATAGACTAGTTCTATTCCTCAAATTATATCATCGTTTTCTTATTGAATTCATTCATGAGAAATAGCCATTCATGATTCAAGTCTGCTTACTGAAAATGAGATGAGTGATGATAAATTATGTTTGATGTTAACTTTTTACTCCTGTCCGGCAGTAGCCGATCTATTTACTTTTTATTTTCTAGATTATTTATAGGGAACAATATTCTGTTGCAAATCAATTATTTTTGTTTCATGCAGCTAGAAACTTTTTTAACTGAACTTCTGAAGATTACACAGTTGCATGGCTGTTTACTCACATACCATTTCTCATGTAGTTTATCCAATAAATATTACTATTTTTCCCCCTGTATATTTTGTTGGTTTTAAAAGCATTTTGAGTGAGTAAAGCCATCTGCAGACAGAGCCGACTCGACCCGATCCGACTGGTTTCAATCAGACTAGAGGTGGGCCCGGTCGGTCGGATCCGATTCATCGTGTTGAATCGGCCCCAACTGGCATCCGACTGTCTCTCGACTGGCAAAATATGTGTCGCGAGGCACTAAAAACTGAGCCGAAAACCAGTCGAATCGGGTCGAGTCGGCTCTGTCTGCAGAGAGCTTAAGACTCGGCATTCTCTTCAAAGACGTGCCCACAACTTGGTATACATACATGTATGACTGAAAAAACCCATGCTCTATGCGATTTGCATAGCGCATCAGTTCTTTTAGTCATGCATGCAAAGTCGTAGGCACGTCTTCGAAGAGAATGCCGTAAGACTTTAAGTGCAGTTTAAAAGTATTTATATAATGTTATATTGAACATGATACTATATGGTTGTTTCCCGTCTTTAATGTTATATCTTTTCACCACTCTCACAAACCCAGGTTAAAATATAATCAAGAAGCAGTTAGAAAACAGCAATCATGGATGCTGGAGCAACTCTTCTCTCAAGGACCTACTCCCCAACCGTCCCCGTCTACCCGACAGGAACCACGGTTGGGACCAGGACAGACAGGGAACTATCGCAGGAGATGGCAAAGATGAGCGGTCTTGGAGAGACGGGGGTTTATGGTGTTCCAACGGGGGCACCCGCGGCCCAGGGCTTCCGCTCGGGGAAGCACACGACCCAGGAGTGGCACGAGTCCAACTACAACAAATACTTCACCAGCTTCTCGGACCGGGACAATGCCGAGCGACTCCGCCACGAGTCCAAGCAGCTGTCCAACGAGACCCAGGCGCTCACGCAGCGCACGCAGACCGACGTCACAAAGAAGCTTGGGGAGCGCATGAATGACATCAACTTCTGGAAGATTGAGCTCAACCGTGAGATTGAGGAGATGATCGAGGAGACGGACCTGCTGTGTGCGCAGAAGAAGCGGTTGGAGAATGCCCTGGATGCCACCGAAGTGCCTCTGAAGATCGCCAGAGACAACCTGACATGCAGGTCCAGGAGACAGGACGTTGACCTGGTGGGGGACAGGGTGGAGATGGCACTCAACAAGGTGAGAATAGAGAGTCCATGGAAGAATTGGAATTAAATTGGTGAAACATTATACAGAGTCAGTCAGGGTGGTGTGACTGTGCAAGATGTACAGATGGTAAAATGTTCTCTCCTCTTAAGTGTTCAATAAGAATTAGCGTCTAAAGGGAAACTATTTTAATATGATTGGAAGTAGAACTTTGTTTGGCAGTCATGTGATTTAATTAAAACTTTGCTGCAAACTGATAGATTATTGGTTAAAATCAGCTAACTAGTGCTTCAGCTTGTTAATTACTTAATGTAATTAACACCAAATTGAACTAGAAAAATATGTCATGACTGCACATATTTCTATATTAATAAAGTGTATTTCAAGGTAGTTTGTATACTTTGTAGTATTCCAACTACTTGTAATACAATTATAAACTTGTGATTAACTTGTGATTTTGTTTGTACCATTTCTTCTCCACAATATAGGAAGTTGACATCATCACAAAAGTGCAAGACCTTCTCAAGAGGACAATAGAACAATCAGACAGACAAATCAAGTAAGTACAAAAAAACTATCAAGATCAGAATATAAACAAATTAGTTACATATATTTGTGATGAAGAAACAATTAAAGGAAAATGTATAATACCATATAACTTAAAACTTAAATAATGTACCTTGATAGAAAAAATGGAAAGTCAAAAAAGACAAAAGCACATATATATGTGCCCATTCTTTCTAATATATGCAAACTTGTTTTCATTGGGTTTTTTTATTGTAAAATACTTCATGACTCCTCAGGCTCATTATCACTGTTTACAGGCTTTACTGTTGGTCCAAGCACAAGCTGACCATGGTCCGACAAAGTGTCTGCCTTCAAGATTGACTGTTCATATATCTACTCTCTCCTTCCGCATTTCTATTTGTACTGATTATTCAATAATCTCATCATCGTAATATTTTCTTTTTCTTTTGCAGGGTTAATCGTGGGTCCAAGCACAAGCTGACCATGGACTGGTCCGACAAATTGTCTGCATTCAAGATTGACTGAACATGATTCTTCTCTATTTCATTCCGGCCTTATTTCTAAATGTCATAACGTTTTGTTGTTGTTTTGCAGGCTCAATCGTGGGTCCAAGCACAAGCTGACCATGGACTGGTCCGACAAATTGTCTGCATTCAAGATTGACTGAACATGATTCTTCTCTATTTCATTCCGGCCTTATTTCTAAATGTCATAACATTTTGTTGTTGTTTTGCAGGCTCAATCGTGGGTCCAAGCACAAGCTGACCATGGACTGGTCCGACAAATTGTCTGCATTCAAGATTGACTGAACATGATTCTTCTCTATTTCATTCCGGCCTTATTTCTAAATGTCATAACGTTTTGTTGTTGTTTTGCAGGCTCAATCGTGGGTCCAAGCACAAGCTGACCATGGACTGGTCCGACAAATTGTCTGCATTCAAGATTGACTGAACATGATTCTTCTCTATTTCATTCCGGCCTTATTTCTAAATGTCATAACGTTTTGTTGTTGTTTTGCAGGCTCAATCGTGGGTCCAAGCACAAGCTGACCATGGACTGGTCCGACAAATTGTCTGCATTCAAGATTGACTGAACATGATTCTTCTCTATTTCATTCCGGCCTTATTTCTAAATGTCATAACGTTTTGTTGTTGTTTTGCAGGCTCAATCGTGGGTCCAAGCACAAGCTGACCATGGACTGGTCCGACAAATTGTCTGCATTCAAGATTGACTGAACATGATTCTTCTCTATTTCATTCCGGCCTTATTTCTAAATGTCATAACGTTTTGTTGTTGTTTTGCAGGCTCAATCGTGGGTCCAAGCACAAGCTGACCATGGACTGGTCCGACAAACTGTCTGCCTTCAAGATTGATGAGAAGTGTGCAGGGCTCAATAATAACTCTACTGAGATCCAGTACAAAGAAGGCTCAGCTAAATTTGAAGCAGTGTAAGTATTTGTTCTTAATGATAATAATAATAATAATCATAATCCTAATTATAAACGGTTCTTGTTTAGCGCACATACCTAAATAGGGTCTCTTTCAACTCTTATTATTTGGAGTTGCTTAAACCATTCATTCATTTTTCCTATATATATTTGTTTGATAATATTGCTAACATTTACTAAACAGAATACAGTATGTTATCTCTCCTTTTTAGTATTTCAAAACAAACTTGGTAACAGACAGAGTTTGATATTTGCATGTTGGATAGGTATTATCCAAGTTAAGTGCACATCCACCAAATAAATCTCTTATTTCTAAATACTGACAATGAGAGTATTAAGTTTTACTTGGTTCTTATGTTAATATTAATTATCTTCACAAAATATATCTGAAAAGAAATGTAAGAAGCTTGCTCAAGGAAACATCAAACAAACCCACACAGTCACATCTCTAAAGTTATGAATTATAATAACAAGAAAATGTGCAATATCAAAAAAGGGTAGTATGGCTCCAACAAAATAAGGACAACCTTAAAGATAGATACACGTATTGTTAAACTTTCAACTTACTACTTTTCTTCCAACAGTCAGACCACCCCTCAGTCGTGGGCGGAGTTCTCGCACGACAACATCGTTCGCGCAGAGCACGAGCGTCTCGCGTCGCAACAGCTACGCAACTTGATTGACCAGATTCTCACGGATACGTCCAACGACATGCGGGAACAGTGCAACACGGTCAACACCGAGTTTGCCCGCCGCATCGAAGAGATGAATGACGCTAAGACCAAAATGGAGAACCACCTTCTCAAGGTATGTTTTGTTTTGTTCATCATTTAGTTGTATATATATTTTTGTTATTCCTGCATTGATGTAGACTTTGCTCATTGTAACCTAACTGTTTTTGAAAATAATCTCTGTAACTTTTTTATCCATAATAAGAAAATAATACATGGAAGAAATACTGACTAACAATTGCAAGTAGATTGTAGATAAACTTAGGTAGACATTTGCTATTGAAAACAAAAAATGGATAGCGCTTTTACCACATACTCTTTTCTGTAGACTTGCAGAAAAATAATGGATGGAAATTTCTCAAAGAACGTCTTTCATTCAAATGTTTTAAGACTATTGTCTGTTGAAGCCCCCTTTAATTCATCTCTCATTTTCTTAACTCTCCCATAGACGGTTGAAGAGATTGCCAGCATGGAGAAGAACGTCAAGGACCTGACCCAGGCGGTCAAGGACAAGGAGGCTCCGATGAAGGTAGCCCAGACCCGGCTGGACCACAGGACGTACAGGCCCAATGGGGAGCTCTGCAGAGACCCTGCTCAGTACAGGTATATATAGGCATAATTCTTTTGTTCTCACTTGGGGATTTTTAAGGGAGCCAATCAAATTGCTGTTTCAGCTTATTAGGGTGCGCAGATCCAAAACTTAAGGGGGCTTCTGGTAGATTGATAATGAATAATGACAGGTAGGCAAACATCTTGTTTTACGGTTGTTTTTAAAGTCAACTGCACACTACACAATCCAATCCAGTCCGATGGACGTTAAAGAGTATAAAACTATACTAAATGTTTTGAATATGCAAGTCTTGCTTTAGTTCAGATACATATAGTTGTTCATCAGATTGGATCAGATTTTGTAGTATGAGCAGGGCTTTAGGGGGCCAATAAAGTGGTTGTACCAGCTTACAAGTGTTCGTAGAACTAAACCCAAAACTTGAATGTACAATGAAATGATTCAATAAGATGTGCAAGTAAATCCCTTCTGCAGATATCTATAATACAACGTAGGAGCACATAGCAGGCTGCATCGTTCTAATCAGCATTTTGAAAAGTCATCAAACCACCAATTAATTGATTGCCTCATTTTCTTCTTTGTCCTTTCAGGATGGTCCAAGAGGTCGGTGAGATCCAGGACTCGATTGACAAGCTGCAGCAGAAGCTGGCCGAGTCGAAGGCCTCCCTCAAGGACCTCATGGACACCCGCATGTCCCTGGAGAAGGAGATTGCCATGAAGAAGAACAGCATCTTCGTCGACCGCGACAAGTGCCTCAAGTTCCGCACCCGCTACCCATCCACCTCCAAGCTGGTTGGCTACCAGTAGGCTGCTGCTATGCTAGGAAAGCCAATTATCAATGCTAGAAATAAACTCTTTTGCCTTGTGGCCCAGTCGGGCAAGTAAAAACAAGATTTGTCCAATTCCATATTAGTGGCCTGAAACCTGAATCTGGTGGCCCAGCCCAAACAAAGAAATACATAACAAATTTTGTTGTATTTGGTTGCCCATTCAGGCCTGTGGAATTTAGGATCAATGAAATTTGGGGGCCCTGGGCACTGCAACTATGCAACTGTAGGATATCTTGGCGCAATGGCAATGCTGTGGGACTTGATATACTGTCCGGCGATGCCATTGGCCTCAACTTGTAGGTGGTGTTTTAGGACCTGCAACGAGGCACACACCAGAGAGAGATTATTTTGCCTTGAAAAGAACAGAGACATGAATAGGTATTTTATGCAGCAATCACCCTTACTAGAGAATATCAGTTTGATGTTTCCTTTACTTTGTGAATTAGCATGATGAGGGAAAATTTTAATTTGGGCAAAAGACAAGGAATTGTCAAATCTGTATAGATTTGTCTTCTTTAACATGCGAATCTGTTCCTTTTTGGTTAAGGCTTAAACATAATGGGGACATAGAAACAGCAGTAATTGTATTTATCCCCTGTCATTTTTTTATTTTACCCTTTACAAATTTACGACAAGCATATCCCAAGTATGGAAAGTTTGAACTATTATACAAATTGCATCTGTGCTGTGCATTTTGGCTTAACACAGTAACAAAAAAACAAGTGGCGTTTTGTTTTCTGGTATTCTTTGTTGAAGACAGTTGGGAAGATTTAAAAGACTTTCTTTTTTATGTTCCTAATTACCGTAAGGCCATCTTTTATGGATCAAATTAGTATCATGTGTATGAATTTTATGAAATATATTAGAAACTACTATCCGTCCATTGATGCACATAGACAAAAAGTACAAAAATGTAGAAATAGTGTATTATTTTCAATATTTATATAAACTGGGTTCCAAAAGAAACTTATCACGTTTTCAGAGCGACGCTCACTAAAATCTATAGCATCAAATTGAATTAAATTTAGACACAGATAAGCTATCACTCTCATAATGAAGCATATCTTAAAAATTAAAAGTTTCCTTTTGCCAAAAAGGAGAAAATGTGATTGAATAACTATAGGTCACTTTTTAAAAAATCACAGAAACTGCTCGCTGCGAACCTCCACGAAAGGCGGTCTATTCAGAACTTTCAATAGCTATTCATTCAACTTCAAAGCGGGTTATGTAACCACTAGACTGGCTATTGTCCGTACCGAGCTCTGTGCCCGAAAGGCAAGCAGTTTCTGTGATTTTTGAAAAATTACCTCTTGCGATTTCACCTTATTTTATTCTTTGTTAACTAAAGCAAACAATTTTTTTTTAGATGAGCTTGCTAAGGGATATTGTAGCTAGTCTATTCCCAATTATGAGGAATTGTTATGATTTGGATTTTAATGTGTGTCGCTCTGAAAAGTTGATAAGTTTCTTTTGGAACCCAGTTTAGATAGTTAGCAGGTTTTAGTTTTTCCAATAGCTGCAATTACTACACTGCTCTACTGCAATAACAAATATTTTAATTGGATTACATATTTTCATAATCTTGAACTTGATTTGTGAATAATTAGTATTGCTATTGCAGAACGTCTATGTTTATATTTGTGCCATGTAACATATTGTATTATATTGAAAGAATAACTGATAAATCATGGTAAACATGTGATTTTATTTGCATGGAGATTAAATATTTGATGAGAATATAATTGAATGATAAACTTTCAAAAAAATGTGATCATGATTCTGTTTGTATACCTGAGTTCATGTATGACTATGTGTTTGTGTATGTGTACTTGTGTCCGTCCATTAATGTGCTTTTGTGACTGCACAAGTGTATTAGAAGGTAAATGGTTGTGATGGTGTTGTATTTGAGCTGATCATAATCATGATCGTCATCACCATCTCCATCATCATGTTCCATCATCACCATCATTATCCTCATCACTATGTCCATCAATGATAATCTTCATCATCATCATCACCATCAACCATCTCCACTACCACTGCCGTCATCATCCTCATCACCCTGTGCCATCATCACCATCTCCACCACCACCACCACCACTGCAATCATTATCCTCATCACTATGTCCATCAATGATCATCTGCAGGCCCTTTCAACATCACACATGAAAGAAACCAATTTTAAAGGTTGTACATGTACTCATTGACAGAATTTTGAAACGATTACACAAGATATTCTGATCTATATTTCAATGTCCAAACCTTGGACATCTTTATTTCGTATAATACAAGGACTCATCAAATTTTAAAATGCATCAAAAGAAGAAGAAAGGAAAGAAGACAAGTGACATTATATCTTCACAACCTTGAAATGTGACATTAATTAGCTGCAGACTGGTTCTATTATGATCCAGAAAATTGCGAATAACTACTGAGAAACCTGTTTTAGCAACCACCTGTGCATTAAATCCACCTGTCTATCAAATTCACTTTTCTAAGACTCCCTACGAGGCAGCCTGCATCACTGCATGTAAATAAACATCTCAATAATGACCAACTGATTACAAAGACCACACTTACTGTATTGCTCGAGTGGTCTTTGGAAACAGTATTGACTGTAATATCAAAGCTAAAACATGTATGATATACCAGGTTCCAATAATATGCAATGGGTCATACATGTAGCATACGACATGTAATCATTTACTCTGTCCGTGTACTACATGTAGTATATGCAATTTTGTCGTAGGGAACAAAGAAGAATTGTTCATTAAACTTCCAAACATTCACAAAAGTTTTAATGCTTATAATGGTAGTGTGCTAACAGTCATAACTTGTAAATAAATGCACCAACTTGTGAGGTGGAACTGGTATGCACACACATCCCACACATGCACAAACAGTGCGTAATCTTCAGGTCTGAAGCTGCACTTTATTGGAAGGAGAAGAAGAATCATAGACCAACACATATGGTCACTTTTTGCAATCAGTTCTGGCATAACAAATATTAGCAATTCTGACATTGTTATGAAAAATTAAGTTTTTAAAAAGTTTATAAGTTTGATAATTCAGACATTGAGTCTTGACAAATGCATAGCTGCGCCAGTTTTGGTGTTCTTCTTTCACAGCGTTGTGTTGGCTCACATCAACAGAATTTCATCATTTTCAAAAATAAATGGGTTTGTCAGAGCTTGTCAAAGCAATCACTGCATACGGCAACAATTTCTCAACATTTTGTAATCAAAATATTTCTTGGAAATTTGTTAACTTTGTTGGTACCATACTACCAAAGGTTCTTAACATTGTAAAAGAGTAAAACAAAATCCCATCTGTATTAATAATTCATATCCAATTACTTACTTACAATGAACTCATTTCAATGCGCAATAGTTCAACTGTGGGTTGGTTTAAACTTGCATGACCATACTACTCATTCAAGATTGTGAAGATGCTAAGAAACAGTGGCGTAGTGTGGCCGGCATTGATTTGGGGGGCACACAATTTATTGGGGGGGTGCAGGTGCCCCACCCAACCTCCCCAGTGCCCCTCATAGCTACGCCACTCCCTAAGAGATGCCACTTGCTATGTGAAGGTACAAGCGATCAAGCTTGTCGGGAAGATATAATTAAGGATTCTATGCTTCCTGTCCAGCTAGTCTGGCCTTTTTCCTCTCCTCAATCATGCGCATCTTCTGTTTCATCATGCAGCGGACGGCATTGCCTGTGGCTCCAAGCTCACCGTCTGAATGAGAATAATAAAGGGAAAGACGCATGAATGTACAAGGTATCTAATCATAATAATAATAATAATATGACAAATTTATTTAATGCAAACAAGCCTCTAAGCGCTTTAGAAAAGGAAATTAGAGTATACGAAGTAAAGAAATAGAGAGTGGTTGAGCTATGACTGATAACGTTGTTAGAAGAAATTATTTTTTAAATTGTCTTTGAATGAGTCAATTGAGGAAGAGTTCTTGACCCAGTTAAGCAGAGCGTTCCATAAATACGAGAATGTCCATTCACCATAAGATCTTGAAAACACTTTTGGTATAACAAACAAATAATTTCATAATTATTATTTTTCCCAAAGTGATGAGACTTCAATCATATACCAATATCGTTGTAAGATTCTTCTGATTTGATGTGATAGTTTCATAGAAAAAGAACACTGTTTACCTATTGAAAATAGTGAAATTGATGACAGATTCGACTTCAATCAAAAAGTGTTCAATCATAAATATCTCCATAGATAGGGTTCAAATTTGAAAAATCATAACCCATTTCTTTCTTCTGTTACCGTAAGCTAATCTACAATATAGTATACAATTTAAGAAATATGAATATTCCAACTTAATTTTGGTTGAATTGACAAAGACAATGGATCACTTTAATGATAGGTTTCTTCCATAATAAGAAACATTGATAAGTTATACACAGAAATAAGACGTGGAAGAAGTGCCAAACTTTTGCAAGATTGGTTGAGAGGAGTAGGAGTTATACATGCAATTTCCTTAGAAGATTCTCAACCTAGCTATGTAATACTAGTTCTATTCTCATAGAATTACTTGTCAAGTAGAATATATTGATAAAATATGTGATGAGGATGATGAGGATGATGATGATGATGATGAGGACGATCATGATGAGGACGATGATGATGATGATGATGATGATGATGATGATGATGATGTTATTATGTTATTACGGGTAGTTCTTACATTGTTGACATTGTTTATATTTAAGTAGCCCTCACTACTGGAGGTGTTGCATGAAGAGCTGTGATTAGTCACTGTGATTTAGGCACATTTTCTGACTTGCGATCAATTGCAACTCTTTATGAAACACCCCCTAAGATACAAACAAAAGGACTCACTGCTGGGATAAAAGAAATACTCACACTTTGTTTCATAGCCATCAGCTGCTAGCTCATACTCAGCCAGATGTGCTTTGCACGCCTGCTTGGCATTGGGACCTTCCTCAATGGCGCAGTCTGAGAGCCTCTTCTGAAGCAGCTTCATGATCTCCATATCAACCAACCTGCACAAAATAACAAGATACATGACATTATGATATCTTTAGCCAATGCTAGAAATTAAACTTTTTGCCTTGTGGCCCAGTCGGGCAAGTAAAAACAAGATTTGTCACCCTTTAGTGGCCTCAAACCTAAATCTGGTGGCCCCAAACAAAGAAAAACATAACAAATTCTGCAAAATTTGCATGCCCGAGCGGGCCAGTAAAATTTTGGATTAATGAAATTTGGTGGCCCGAAGCTAATTTTTAGTGGCCCTGGGCCAGCGGGCCTATGCTAATTTCGAGCTCTGCTTTAGCGTTCTTCTCATTCTATTATAGCATCATCACTGGTTGCCAGAAGGACCCATTTGGCATTAGAGCTATCTGACAGCCTTTTCTGAAGCAACTTCCCGATCTCCATATATACACCAACCTGGAAAATAATACACACAAAATGATACAGAAATAACAATTTAGATATTGTATATATGGAGTGGCTGCATAGCTTTTGCACACAGTGTCCATGTGGCATGATATGAACGAGGGGGGGGGGGGGGGGGTTCTCTATTTTATTCATTTCAAACAATTTATTGCACAAAAGGTCCATTTCAAAGCAGGTTTCATCCAACTCTTTACAATAACAAGTATGTTATGATATATTATTTTACAAGTTTGGTGATAAAGACATGTATATTTCATTTTTGTGTGTGTGGAGGAAGTTTCCCAATATTGCTATTAAAGGGTACCACCACCCAAAAATAATATTCTTATAAATGAATGATAACCTTTTAAGTAGTCCATTCCACCAACAAGTTCAGAAAAATATGTTTCCAGAAAAATTATATAAACGCATCACCATACTAAAGCATGTGGTCAAGGGGTATGCAGAGGAAGACTACCTTTTGTATAGGACGAACGCATCGTCCATGATTCTATTGTCTCCTAACCTATGCGTGAATAGAATTGACGCACTCGCAGAAGTTTGGCGCATACGGAACCATGCGGCCATATTGATTGCGTAAGTGGTGGCATTTAATTGCATTGTTTATAAATTTCACAACCATTTGCAAAATGCTGGGCATCTTTTTGATATCACACAAAGGTACCAAAACAAATAACTATGTGTTGTTTATTGCCTGGTGGTCCATATCTCACCAAAAAAAATATTTTGTGTAGCGCCCTCTCTACCAAAACTCAACTATCCCTTTAAGTTCAAAGGAGGGCCCTGAAAAGGTAAATTGACTGTTGTGTAACTCATCATACTGTAAGTTAATGCTCACCTATCCCTCTTGTACTGCATGTTGGCTTCATACATGCACACAAAGTCATCCTCATTGCAATCCTCTATCGGTGTGACACGGGGAAACCGTCTGTGGTAGTAGTTGAATGTATTCCTATCTTGTTGGCTTTCTACAAACCCTGTAAATAGAAAAATAAAAGCATAGAAATTAAAATAAAACATAAATTTCATGTGGCCGCTAGAAAGTCCGAAGATTCGTTATTTTGTTTCAGGATCGATGCTTCTAAATCACACAAACAGCAAACTCCCTGTGACTTGGCAGCCTGCACAATGGCAAATTACTGAGCACAGATAGATCAAATGCATGCACACATTTTTTTTCCATAACAAATAACTGTTGACATGATTAGTTACCAGTAGGATATTTCTTGTTAGAATTGTAATTTTGTTTTTCTTCAGATTTGTAACATGTTCAGGACTGATATCTCTTGCTATAACATGCATTCTCCATAGACACCAGCCCGAGTATTTTCAGGTCCAGTCCCTGAAGGGGTTGGAAGCTGGATGATAAAAGTAATTTGGTTTAAAAAGTTATTTAAAGGAGGGGTGCAATCCCGGCTTTGATTCAGGTTTATAGCTTTAAATATGTGCCTTTATTGATATACCACACTCTTTTTTTCAAAGAAATCCTTAAGTTGGGAAAAAAAGGTAAATTTCATGCAACTTTTTTGCTTTATTACGCATCGGCGTTCCATGCTCCTAAAAAAAGTCATTTATAGCAGAGCGGAAATGTGCGCACGTGTCACCCGATTCATGACATCACATGCAGACCGCAACGCGGAGGAATGTGCATTGTTTACATGCAGAGCCTATGACTTGCTTGTAAAACAAACTCGTTTTTGCTTGTAAATTGAGGTTTTACTGAAAATGCTTAAGAATTGCTAAGAAATGAATTGTAGCAGGATGCAGCTACACATCTGAGTGTATATCGTCCCATGATATAAACCTGAACAAATGTTTGCAAATATTGAAACAAATGGAAATAATATCTCTGTGTCAACGTGAGTATTGTACTCAGCCTGTACGTCTATGACCGAGCTAAACTGCGATTGCCTGCAGGTGACGTCACAAAGATGACGTCATTTTTTGTTCGCCCGGGACTCAAGTTTTTTTACGGGGGTTCCGAAAGAGAATTTACAAGTTGATTTTTTTATTTTACCGGGTTTTCCCACGAGGAAAATATGTTTGTATTAGTAATCTTCATGAAAATCTACCTTAGATACAGTAAAACCCAATTTTGAGGCAGTTTTCTTGTCACCATACCTTTAAAACATGATTCGGGACATTTATGTTCAATACTCACAATAGGACACTCTGAATGGTTTTCCCATAAACATTTGGCATAGTTCATGGCTGCTGTGCATGACTGCTTGCAGTTAGCTACCACTCGACAGAGCACTACTTTTTGGAGACTGTGCGGATGTGATTTACCATGGACACGATAAATGCAACCAACTAGCCATATCAGCCCATGAAAGCATAAATAAACCATGACAAAATTGACAGTACGTTTTTATTGGCATTTAGTTTAAATACAAAACTCTGATTTTTGTATTACATTTATTGTATATTTAAAGATAAATGTGCACAAATTGTTTAACTGCCATATGCATACATGTCTACATCGCCCGCAAGGCTTGGTCACTCAGATGGCAATGATTAAAAGGCGGTCCCGGACATAAATAAATTGTTGTTTATATTAAACGCATCTGGGCCATTCTTGGTGACCTAAAAATAATATGAAAAAATTTGAAATAGGATGCTTATATTTTAGTAAAATAGGAGGTATGATGATGTGTACTTCATATATGACTTGCATATATATTGTTATTTCAGGTGTAACACGAAAGATTTTTATTAGGATTATGTTGCCCAAGGACAGAGGTAAAATGGCATCGGTCAAGTGTATGACTTTGCACGGGAGCACTTTTGAAGGAAAAAAACAACTCAATTTCATTTTGGAAATCCTGCTAATTTATGAAAAGCTATAATGTTCATATTATTTTTACACGACTCGGAAATAATAGATCATTATCTTCATAATCCAGGGTCGATTTTGTTCGGATGGACAAAAAATTCAGAAATATCGGCACTTTTTTAGACACAGCTGTGTGTTAATCCGGAGTCCGAAATGGCCGATATACACTGTATGTAGTAACAGTGCAAATGTGCTACCGCACACTCGCACTTGCGCTGTTACTTCATACAACGTATATCGGCCATTTTAGACTATTGCACAGCTTTCGCTAAAAAAGTGCTGATATTTCCTAATTGTTTGCCCATCCAAACTAAATCGACCCTGGATTATAAAGATAATGATCTATTATTCAGAGTCGTGTAAAAGTTTAGGTAATAATACATTCTGGTACGATTTTTGTCATGTTTTCTGTCCCCCCAAAAATAGTCCCTATGCAAATGTACAGCTTTGCACTATAGGCTAGCGTTAGGAATGACAAGTTCAATGATCATGTCCACAAATGTACGAAAATGTGTCACTGTCTTCCTAACATTTTTTGTAAATAATGAAATATGTAAATTTATGCAAAAAAGTAAGAAATTGTATTAATTCAATGTCAAACATACATCTCATGAAACCTTGGTCATTAATCTTTCTAATAATGGAATAGAACAACTTGAAAAACAAACTTCATTTTTTCCAAAAAAGTTTCACTTTTCAAATAGCCCATCTGTAAAAAACAAAAACCAAACAACAAATATACACTAAATTATTGTAGTCACAAACACACTTCACAGAATCACACAGACAGTCACAAATTATCAAAGATAATGAACATTCAAGTTTTCAACTTTCAAATTCAGAAGAGACTTCGAGTTGTCTTCGTCTTCATTCTTCAACTTTAATTCAAGTCTCACAACAGTTGACAGTTGCTAAAAATAAAATATTTATGAGGAATGTTAAGAAAAAAACAACTAGATTAAGTAAAGTAACAGAATATGAGGAGATAATCACAAAGAAAAATGCATACCGTCGTTGTTTTAGCAATATGATTTTGTTAAACTGAACATATTTTACACGTCACCGAATTCGGCTACTCTGGCAAACTTCGTAGACGAATTCGGTGACGGATAAGTTTTCCGTTTAAAACGTAAAATGTGTATTTATATTAGATTTCAATGCTCAATAGAGTTAGCCTATCAACAATTTAATTATTTACAAACAAACAGTTTTACAATCGAATTCAACTTTTCTTCTCATTTTTGTGTGAATTCATTCTTTTCGGTAGTGCACTGAATTCGAAAGATGTTCACAATATCTTTTGTGCAGTCCCACACGTTGAAATTGACGTTAATAAAAACGAGATAACTTTGCAAATTATAATTTAAAATGAATCGATAATGATACACGTAAAATTTAGAAGAATTACCTCTGACAAACGTCACTGGTGCATCAATTGTATAATAAAACACATTGCCGATAAATTCTTCCAGAACACCCATTTTGCAGAAAAACAGATGGGGCGAAATCCAACCAGTGCATGCGATGCGTGTCGGAATTCGATCGTTATTTTTCGCATGTCCGGTGACTTATGTAATTTTGTGAAAATTTCATATACATTTTGGGAAACAAGCCTAAATCGACGTATTTTCATATGGAGATTTCAAATTTGCTTGTTTACATTTTTTCATTTTAGCCCAAAAGTGAGATTTTAGCCAAAAACTAAACCGCTTCGAAGAGGCAGAAAAAATGCTCGTCTGACAACTTCCGGTCATGAAAGATGGCATAAAATGACGCGGTGAGTACACTTTAATACATTTTATCAACTTGAAAACGCATAATATATGTTTAAGTCATATTATTTAACGGAACTGTTCAATTTCCGTAGGAAAGAAGCACGAAAAACACAAATAAAAACGTGCAGTAAATACAAGTAAGTTACGTTCATTTGCCATCAGTCCCATACGTGACTTTACGTGTTAGCTAATTTTTACAAATCTGCTTTCGTGATAATACCCACGAAATGAAGGAAATACAACAACAGAACTTCAAAAATATTAATTAACTGCATGTACTGGATACTTTATAATTTATGTTGTACATAATGCTAAAATTAAGACAGTGCAGTCAATCATGTAAAACTTATAATTTATAAACGAAGCCATGAATTTGAAAATGAAATTGAAAACGATAGTCTTGACTTAGACTTAGTCAGAGTGAGACTAAGTTAGACAGCTAGTGTCGACCTAGATCGACAAATATATAGCCTATCACTTTCATGGCCTCTTTGACATTATGTATTGTATTTCTCTCTGTCTGCATTAAGTGGTAGATTTGTCGATCTATTGTCGACCTAGTCCTAGCCAATTAGGCTAGGACTAGGACCAGTCCCCTACTCCTAGACTAGTCTAGACGTCTCTAATTTTGTGTAGATTCTGTCAAGAAATTGTACAGCATACATGTATACATGTAGATTGTATATGTAGATGGCAGATTCGACGGTTGTGAAAATAAAAGACTAAATGAGTAAAGAGTGAGAGAGCCCTAGCCTAGGGCTAGGCTAGCCTAACCTAGATCGACAAATCTATCGCTTTCATGGCCTCTTTGACATTATTATTGTCAATTTTTACTGTCGGCGACAGTGAAAGTTGACAATAATAATGTCAAAGAGGCCATGAAAGCGATAGATTTGTCGTTCTAAGCCTAACCTAGCCTAGTACTAGTACAGGCCGGCATAACCTTTAGAGAACGCCAGTGCAAAACACCAGCGCTTTGCCCTGGCGTTCTCTAGATCGAGCTAGAGTTAAGGCCGGCCTAGCCTAGTTGCTTCCTAGACCAGGTCCTCCCTAAGCTATTGGCTATGTCACAGTAACTGGAGGTAAATCTGTAGAGCTAGAAAAATCTAGTCAATATTCACTAACACTAACTAAAGCTTATTTATCGGAATCAATTATCTTTCAATTTTAATAATAAGTGCCAGCATAGACCCAAATGAGACTGTAAATATTTGTTTAATGTAGGCTAAATGAAATAGCATGCAATCTCATTTCATTTCCTAATAACGATTTAATTCTGAAATCCAACTTCAAGTTACTTGCAATTGTCTGGGTATGATCTACTGGAGATGTAGACTTATTCCTATTCAGGTTTATTTGTCAAATGAAAACAAGTACCAACGTCCAACATTTAAATGATAACAAAAATAAAAAGCCAATAAGCAAAATATCCACATATGTACGTGTTTGTTTGTATTACTGTAAATTCAATTTTCAGAAAACCACATCAACCATTTCAAAATATTTCAATTAAAGAACTAATCACTGATTGTCCCCTTTTAATATGTAGAGATGACGAAGTCAAATTATGTAAGTCCATTGTCATTGACACAAATAAACAGTATACTCAAGTAAAGGATTTTGAGGGAGCAAGTGCCCCCTCCTCCCTTCTCCCTTGCACTACACTGCTATATCAATTTTTAAACAGATGCAAAGTTGATTCAATCGTATATAGATATCATTTTGTCTTCCTGGTCACTTTGGGTCCCATTAGACTTCCAAAAGGCTACCCATTGTCATCCAAATTCATGGCAAGGCATTCGTTTTTTTAATTATTTAATTGTGTTGATTTAGTTTGTAAAATACATTTCCCTTACTTGTTTGTTTTATTGTATCGGCTGCAGTGTACCGCTGGATACAAATTAAAATTATGGTCAACAAAATGCATTTATATGTGATGCAAAGTTCCTATACATTATTTTGTCATCCAGGTCACTTTGGGTCCCATTGGACTTCCAAACGACTCACCATTCTGGAAGTTCATCACAAGGCATGGCTGGACATGTGATTGAGTAACTATGATGGTAAGTGATTAGTAGGAAATTCCTCTATAATGTTTTTAATGCCAAATTTACAAATAAATGTGACATTCAATTCAATTCAACATCTAACTTAAACATATTTACTGGCATTACTGCTCTAAAATGGCTGAAAAGACTGTATATCATTTTACATGGAGAATTTCTTTTTAGCAGTTTTGGGTTCAATGCTTTACATTCCTAGAATGCCCAAGTGTAATTCCCTAATCAATTGCCCAGACCTGGAGTGAACAAAGCCACAATTCAGAACCGGGCTTATTGAAAAGATTGATTGGATATGTAACCAATCTCATATGGGAACCTGGTGGGTCCAAGGAATGACTGTAAAGTGTCAACTCCACGAAAATTACTTGGAGCTTCCCCGTTTCTCTTCTACCGTGTTCGATAGCTTATGGTAAGAGAATAATACAATATGGTTAGATTTTTCAAATGCCCCTTTAGTATGACGATATCTATCATTCAGCTCAAGAGCGATAATGAACGGTCGTAAACCTCATAAGCGTTGTACAGTAATTTGTTGTAAAAGCTGACGCATATTTTCGCTTTTTTTAAACCAGGAAAGCGGTTTTCTTTTTTAATGAAACTTTCACACATCATTCGGACATATCTTACAATGATTTAGGTACAGAATTGAAGTCTCAAATGTAATTTTGGGCAATATCTGACACTTTACAGGTGCACCTTTAACTTTAGGGGAACCACCAACATAGGTATATGGAATCAGTTAATAAATACAAACTTAATGCACACTAAAGACCCTGATTTTTTATGAACTTTCAACAAGTTCTGAATGCTACAGGTTGTACTTTTTAACTATGCAGCCATTGAGTGGATTGCCAGTGAGCAATAATATCCAATAGCATGTTCTCCTCTCTTCTTCTATTAAAACATGTTAAACACACAATTCATGTAACTATCATGAATTATCAATATTTTAAATTTTGTTTTATAACCTTTTCCTGGTTGAATAGTACAAAAAAATAATATAGCAAGTATTAACAACTTCTAGTCAATATAATTGTCCTGTTTCTTTTATATTTGTTTTATTCCCTACTGCAGGATCATGACCTGGATGGATTGTGAATCACCATAGGCGTCAATTTCTTCTCTCCAATTTGGAAGGGGAAGGCGGGGGTACGTAGGGGACCCATATTTTGTAACCGAACGACACCTAAAGTCAACGAACATTGTGTGTACGTAGCACAATTGGCGAGCACTTTGGCAAAAAACACCTGAGAATATGGTCTGTGTAGGACCATGCTATGTAACCACTGCTGGGGCACAGGGGGGCAGAGCCCCTGTAAGGCTTTTCTGATTTTAATAGCTGCCTACAGGTACAAAATCAGTCAAGGGATAAACACAATTAGAATCTTATCCAGAAGTAAAGATGTTGTTCATAATTAGATTCCCAAAGTTAGCTAATAGTATCAGCTCTATTTCAGTGGGCATAGCGATAACGTGTATGTACAGGGAATTGGGTCAGATGGCCGTTTTGCTAACCTTTTTATTATATTTACTATAAATCCTATTCAAATTACCTTTTGACAATTGAGAGCTTACAACTTTTTAAATCAGACATACATTTTGAAATAGCTATTAAAAAAAAACTTTACTTAGACAGTTTTATCAGGTGATTATAGCCTTCAATATATTTTTGACTGTGTATGTTGAATTTAGAATATGAGCATGTAATATAAACCCTGGACGTTTTCTTTACACTCATTTAATTAATTTTATTGAAGTAGGCTACTTACATTTTGATAATCCTTCAATATAACCCAACAAGGCTTTATTAATTAACTGTAATTTAATGTTATGATTTACATTTTACAGCCATTTGCTCTCCTGTGCATTATTATTGATTTGCTTGTAATTCTTACTCGATTAGTTAAAGGGATAGTTGAGTTTTGGTAGAGACGGCGCTACATACAATTGTTTTTTTGTGAGATAAGGAAAAACTGAGTGTACAATTTGAAAGAGTATACTATTTTAATGACAGAATAAACTTTATTTGATCAAAATCGGTGTAGAAACGGCTGAAATATCCATAAACAAAGCCATTTATTATAAATGTGGGGCCCCACACTTATTCGATAATTTTGAACCAGCCGTTACAATTTGTTTAAATGCTTCCTCTTTTCAAAAAGTTACAAAATAGGTATTTAAATAGTTGTTGATTATTTCTCTATCTAATCACTATTTCAACAAAACATCACATGCACAATATTTGATTCAAAATGATTCAAACCGATGAGTATTTAGAGAGCGCCCTCTTGAGTTTTAACGGCTCTTTTTGAATGATAACAGGATCTTTACTAAGGCATTTGTAATGTTGTATTCCTTCCGAGTTATAACTATTAGTTTGTGATGCAATGATGCAGGTTTTGGTTACTAAAATACAGTTTGACCAAAACTGTACTCTCCTTACCAGAACTCAACTATCCCTTTAATCAATGTTTGCATTTGTTCGTTCATGGTTTATTTGTAACTTTGATAGAAACTAAACATTTTATATAAACATTATGCTTTGAACGCTCTTACAATTAGTTTAATTGAAGTGAAGTTTACCCATGTATTATTATAATTTATATTTATATTTTTAATCATTGAATATAACTTTAGTTACTTTACGTAAAGTTTGTTTGATAATGCGTATTTGATGGTTAATTTACACTGGGTTGATATCACATTGATAATGTTGTTATTCTTCATATTTTGAAATGCAATATTTAAATTGTGCCATTCAACAATTACTTGCATTCTTATTTATATTTTGTATTGGTATAATATTATGTATATTTTCTTTCAATTTGTATGATATTTTTAATGTTTTTTACCTTGTAAATTCACTTGTAATTTAGCATTTTGCCTACAAATAGTTGAATAACAAAAACAAAAACAAAAAAAATTCAAATTTTTGAGCCCTCCACAGGCTATTTATTAATAATCTTCACATAAACAAACAAATCAAATACATTAGCTTAAAACAAATCAAATACATGTGCATAACACAAATTCAAATTAATCTTTCTATACAAACAACAATTGTAGCAACTGCCACTTAACATTAAAATGTCTCTCCATTCCGGATATACATAACATATATTTTTCATCTTTATAATATTGTAAAACTTTCTTATTCAACGTATCAAAAAGTGGAACTATGTTATTGAATGTTATTGAATAACAATTTTATTGAATAACAAAAATACCTTGAATTTAATTGAATTGATCGACGGCCATAATGTAACGCTAGATGTTTAACATGAACCCGCATGGATATCTTGTTTTATAAACTTTGCTTATAAATTATTTGTACCCTATTAAACGTCATGTAGTTTTCACCACTTGTTTGTATTTTACTGCTAGATTGTTACATTATTGTGTTGGCAAGCACGCTGGTGCACATATATACGACTCGTGAACAACACAAACATTTTGATTCAAACTTGTTACATGGTTTCTTAATTTTGGAAATGAGAACTATACAAATCTTTCATTCACAGAATCACAGTGATACAATAACATCTTAATTTGGATTTGTAATATGTTCTATTTTCGCATGTAATACCCAACATATAATTAATGGATCACATTTTGAATAATTGACATCATGCACTGTTAACCATGTATAATGTAAGGCTGTTGTAATCACTATCTTGACTTAGCTTACACAAGTAGGATAATGAAAATATGAATAAGTGAACACTGGAAAATATATAATACATTTTTATCTAATACATTTTAATTGTATTTGTACTAATGTAATAACTTTACCCTATTAAAGGGGCATGAGTAATAGGGTAACAATAATAATTTTACATGTATAATACATAATGATAAACTAGAATTGTAATACTTGTTTAGAACAAGTATAGGTGGGCTGGTCGAACTAAAATTAAAGACATAATGAAGGGCTCATTTGAGATAGCTTATTGTCTCAGCTACAACATACTCGAAGTTCAGCGTAAACGAAGCTAAAACGAAGAAGATATTGGTCGCGAAAGACGGGAATGTAGAATCCAGTTTTGAAAAAAAGTCATGTCCCATAGAGAATACACGCAAAATGTTAAAAAATGACATGCCTCCTTAAATCGCAAAAATACGCCATGATGCCTTTGTCAAAATGAAAAATCGTGATCATCACATTTGTAGAAAATTGTCTCAGATAGAACATATCAAAATTTGGAAGAAAATCGATCAATATTTACAGAGATACAATAAATTTTCCAAAAATATGCTGACGTCATAATATGCAAATTGAAATTTTGAGTTCGGAGGCCATTATGATGACGCCATGAGTTAATTGAGGATCAAATGAGACATGAAATCATATCTCCGACTCATAATCTATCCAAATATGAAAAAAAACTTGGGAGTTCCCATCCATTCTGAAGAGTTACAATGAATTTTGTATAGGCATGTTTTTGCCCATATATGCTATGTATTACAAGAGCTCGCGCGCACGGACATGTTTCTTGAACGGAAGCTCATTGCGTTTTTACTAGTCAGAAAAAGGTGAACAAGGTATCAAAATGCTTGGAAAGATGGGCTAAATATGATAACAGAGAAAATTCGGCGATTCTATGTTGCAAAATGCCAGTACGCGCGAAAACGCGCGCGCATGCGCGTGTGCGCGTTTTTTCGTAAAATGCTTAAAATGGCCTAAAACGTATCCAAAATGAATTTGCGACGATTTTGAACATTTTAAAATTTTGCGCGCGCGCTGACGCGCGCACGTACGCATGCGCGCGCGTTTTTTGACCTGAAATTGACCGGACGGATATTGACCTTGATCATGATAAATATGAATGAGAAACAACTTTTCGTTATGAAGATATGATCATGAGAAGATATTCAGAAAATTTTACAAAATGGCGCCTAGATGACGTCATCAGTCAAGGTCAGGGTTCAAAACCTTATTTTGCTTTGTCCATATGCCTATATATATGTGTGCCAAATTTCAAGGCACTTGATTGAGCCATTTTCAAGTTATCTTGCTAACAAAAAAGTGATTGGAAATAAGAAAAATAAACTAGAATTGTAATACTTGTTTAGAACAAGTATAGGTGGGCTGGTCGAACTAAAATTAAAGACATAATCAAGGGCTCATTTGAGATAGCTTATTGTCTCAGCTACAACATACTCGAAGTTCAGCGTAAACGAAGCTAAAACGAAGAAGATATTGGTCGCGAAAGACGGGAATGTAGAATCCAGTTTTGAAAAAAAGTCATGTCCCATAGAGAATACACGCAAAATGTGAAAAAATGACATACCTCCTTAAATCGCAAAAATACGCCATGATGCCTCTGTCAAAATGAAAAATCGTGATCATCACATTTGTAGAGAATTGTCTCAGATAGAACATATCAAAATTTGGAAGAAAATCGATCAACATTTACAGAGATACAATCAATTTTCCAAAAATATGCTGACGTCATAATATGCAAATTGAAATTTTGAGTTCGGAGGCCATTATGATGACGCCATGAGTTAATTGAGGGTCAAATGAGACATGAAATCATATCTCCGACTCATAATCTATCCAAATATGAAAAAAAACTTGGGAGTTCCCATCCATTCTGAAGAGTTACAATGAATTTTGTATAGGCATGTTTTTGCCCATATATGCTATGTATTACAAGAGCTCGCGCGCACGGACATGTTTCTTGAACGGAAGCTCATTGCGTTTTTACTAGTCAGAAAAAGGTGAACAAGGTATCAAAATGCTTGGAAAGATGGGCTAAATATGATAACAGAGAAAATTCGGCGATTCTATGTTGCAAAATGCCAGTACGCGCGAAAACGCGCGCGCATGCGCGTGTGCGCGTTTTTTCGTAAAATGCTTAAAATGGCCTAAAACGTATCCAAAATGAATTTGCGACGATTTTGAACATTTTAAAATTTTGCGCGCGCGCTGACGCGCGCACGTACGCATGCGCGCGCGTTTTTTGACCTGAAATTGACCGGACGGATATTGACCTTGATCATGATAAATATGAATGAGAAACAACTTTTCGTTATGAAGATATGATCATGAGAAGATATTCAGAAAATTTTACAAAATGGCGCCTAGATGACGTCATCAGTCAAGGTCAGGGTTCAAAACCTTATTTTGCTTTGTCCATATGCCTATATATATGTGTGCCAAATTTCAAGGCACTTGATTGAGCCATTTTCAAGTTATCTTGCTAACAAAAAAGTGATTGGAAATAAGAAAAATAAAGAACTAGAATTGTAATACTTGTTTAGAACAAGTATAGGTGGGCTGGTCGAACTAAAATTAAAGACATAATCAAGGGCTCATTTGAGATAGCTTATTGTCTCAGCTACAACATACTCGAAGATCAGCGTAAACGAAGCTAAAACGAAGAAGATATTGGTCGCGAAAGACGGGAATGTAGAATCCAGTTTTGAAAAAAAGTCATGTCCCATAGAGAATACACGCAAAATGTTAAAAAATGACATGCCTCCTTAAATCGCAAAAATACGCCATGATGCCTTTGTCAAAATGAAAAATCGTGGTTATTACATTTGTAGAAAATTGTCTGAGCTAGAACATATCAAAATTTGGAAGAAAATCGATCAACATTTACAGAGATACAATCAATTTTCCAAAAATATGCTGACGTCATAATATGCTAATTGAAATTTTGAGTTGGAAGGCCGTTATGATGACGCCATGTGTTAATTGAGCGTCAAATGAGACATGAAATCATATCTCCGACTCATAATCTATCTAAATATGAAAAAAAATTGGGAGTTCCCATCCATTCTGAAGAGTTACAATGAATTTTGTATAGGCATGTTTTTGCCCATATATGCTATGTATTACAAGAGCTCGCGCGCACGGACATGTTTCTTGAACGGAAGCTCATTGCGTTTTTACTAGTCAGAAAAAGGTGAACAAGGTATCAAAATGCTTGGAAAGATGGGCTAAATATGATAACAGAGAAAATTCGGCGATTCTATGTTGCAAAATGCCAGTACGCGCGAAAACGCGCGCGCATGCGCGTGTGCGCGTTTTTTCGTAAAATGCTTAAAATGGCCTAAAACGTATCCAAAATGAATTTGCGACGATTTTGAACATTTTAAAATTTTGCGCGCGCGCTGACGCGCGCACGTACGCATGCGCGCGCGTTTTTTGACCTGAAATTGACCGGACGGATATTGACCATGATCATGATAAATATGAATGAGAAACAACTTTTCGTTATGAAGATATGATCATGAGAAGATATTCAGAAAATTTTACAAAATGGCGCCTAGATGACGTCATCAGTCAAGGTCAGGGTTCAAAACCTTATTTTGCTTTGTCCATATGCCTATATATATGTGTGCCAAATTTCAAGGCACTTGATTGAGCCATTTTCAAGTTATCTTGCTAACAAAAAAGTGATTGGAAATAAGAAAAATAAAGAATAATAATAAAGGCAATTCTAACGAAATTATGAGGTGGTCTGTATGATGTACAGCCCACCTAATAATAATAAAGGCAATTCTAACGAAATTATGAGGTGGTCTGTATGATGTACAGCCCACCTAATTATAATCGATAATGTTAATATACAAATTAAATGCTGTAATATAAATTGTTAAACTATTAGCATAAAATGAAATTCATGACAATACAGAATTTATAATTTAAATTACCGTAATTAACGTGATTGAATTAAAGTATTAGAATGTTCATAAGATGTTTATTATTGTAGAAGGTAGCACACATACTCCATTGCAGAAGCGTATATTTGCTATTGTATATTATTCTGATTTGTTTATGAAAAGTATTGTTAGTACTGTTTTCCTTGTGGTAAGATATATATACCCTGGATATGAAATGCGAGTTATGATTAAATGGTATAAATACATGTAAATCAAATTATTTCAATTTTATTGTAAATGTGTGTGTGTCGTTTGCCTATTGTTTAATGATGAACAAATACAAGATATGACAAAATAGATTTCCTGAAAGGAATTTAAATGTATTCAGAAGTGAAATATTTGAACCCAAAATTCAAAATTGAATTACAATTCTTCGCCTGCATTGTATCAATCGCTCAGATTTCTATGGACTGTACAACACAATCATTGTAAACAAATCAATGTATACGATACAGGCTTCATATCAATATATCTATGTATAACCGATATCTGAAAATTATGGGGATGTCAGTTACATGATATGATCCACGTGAATGATGATGTTGATGGTGGGATAGTAATAATATCCTTCAAATGAAGTGAAAGAGGGTGGAGAAAGTGAAACATGCAAATTGGTTGACATGGTGCATCATAAGACTATAATAACGAATGATCAAAATGCTGTTCTAGCCATATACTATATTACCACATTCAATCAAAGAGAGGCACAGCTTTGGACCGAATGGGGGCAATTTTCCGCCCCTTCCATTTTGCGTAAAAAAAAAAAAAAAGACAATACAAATTTGCTACCTTGCACTCTCACCACCACTTTTACCATATAAACCGAACACAAAAAGTAACTTCACCCCTACACTCTTAAAAATGTTGGGTAAACTCCACTGGGTAAATGGAAATTGGGCAAAGGTTGGGTAAATCTTTCCCAACCTTTTTACTACATGCATTTACCCTACATAGGGCAAAAGAGAAATGCCTACATACTGGGCAATCAGCACTGGGGAAATACAAATTGGGCATAAATATACCTACAACTGAGTAAAACTTCCCCAACTATTTACTATATGCATTTACTCATCATGAAAACAAAACATAATGCCTATATACTGGGTAAAGACCAACGGGTAAATACAAATTGGGCATATTTAAACCTACAACTGGGTAAACTTTACCAACTTTGTAATCCAACTTTTTTCATTATAATTACCCAACGTAACACCAAAGTGCCCGAATTGGGCGTATTTTATCCAACACTATTGGATAAAACGCCCAACTTTTGCATGCTTGGCTGAAGAAACGAGCGAACCAAATTGAGCGACTTTCGCTTCTCAAAATGGGAGGATTTCGACCTAGTTCTTGATGATTTACAACCCTCGAGTGGATCATCATTCTCAACAACAACAAGAGACCAGACACACCAAGCAAATCACAGGGTAAGCATCAAAATAAACTCTCAAACCGTTCGTAATTCTGACAGTTATGATGATGCGATATGATATGGAGGCGCACGAGAGAGCCCAGACGGGCAGTGCTAGCTGCAAGCTACGCCGACTGCTGTCGGGCAGTCGAGGGAGTCCAAGAGTCACGAGTCCGGGTCAGTAACCTGAACCTCATTAATGATTAAGTATTGGAACCTTGCCCCATTAAGAAGACATACTTTATTGTTGGAATCACTGATTTCCAGTCAGATTTTTTTCGGATGATTAAATGAATTCACAATAACAAAATAAATCATGATTAAAGGGACTTAGACAGTAACATAGTCCAAATCCTTAAAATCCAATTGAAATTCTTCCTGTTCCCTAATACCTTATTGTATTGTTATAAAAAAAAAAGCATGGGGTAGGTTTCGTTTTTTCAAATTTCCCTTTCGTTAAAAAGATATATATTTACGATTGAATTGTTCAGATGTCAAATTATCCAACGGATCGTCAGAACCGTGTACAAAGTGAGTGCAATGAGTTGGTGAATGTCACTTTGCATGTTTGCTTATTACTCGGCCATACAGAGTCCATTTAATTATGCTTTAACTTGAAATGTTCACACAACACCCAGTGGACAGGGTAATGGTCATAATTTATAATTTAACATTAATACATAGTATCAACCACTCATCACTTTTTGCAAATTTACTAGATCCCTGTAACACTTTCACAATTATAACATCGAACGGTTACCAATGTTGGTTAATTACTGAAAGCGCTTAGGCAAGGTGGTTTTTATGACAGATTGTGTAATATCAATATTTGATGAACTATTTAAAATATTTGTATATTTCAGCCATTACCGATGACCCTATGGCAGAGGATTCACGACGCATTCCACCTGTGAAGCGGTCTCACCATCCCAGTTTCAGTAGCATGGATCTTCTTTCCATGGACGGTCTTACCAGGTGGGGGACTTCTATATGATTGCTTCCTGACTTGACCATCGACTGCCTACCACGCTGTGAGATATTTACAGTGATACTACTATGAGCTGCCAGAATTGCAAGGCTGTCACAATCAATGCTGCTGAATAACCGTCCCCACGCTCTGGACTCAACCTGCTGAAGCCAGACCAGTGCGAGAGGGTCAACAACAAGCAGACAACAATGGCAGCAATACGCACAAACACGAAGGTGCGCCAGTTCGACGTGGGTGACACAGTCTGGGTACACGACTTCGCCGAGGCAGCAACAAAAGAGGGTCGGGAACTATTACTTTGAGATATGGGCCCAATCTTGAATGGAGACGTCATCTTGATCACATGACATCGGGAACATCACATCACCCGAGACGATCAGACACCACCGCCAGATGATACAGTTTAGGGGTCTGATGCACCAGTCATGTCAATGGAAACAACTGTCACAACCCTCCAACATCAACTACAGAGTCAGGGGAAACCACTCAAACGGTGATTCGCAGATCGGAAAGACACCAAGAACTCCAGATAGATTAAACTTGCAGATAAAAAGGAAGACATCTTTCAACAAAAGTATCAGTCGAGCAGAATAACCTCCTATGAAGACTAATGACCATGGTAGTCCACCCCTATGGCAGCATCAGTATAGTATCAATGATTGTAGTGAATAATTTGTAGAATATAGCAAGTCATCATGCAAAAAGGGGCAGAATAATCCCCTGTGATGACTACGGACAAGGGTAGTCCACCCCTGTGTCCTTACGATTAGGGAAGGGTAAAGTAAGTACGTAAATGTAAATAAATGATAAAGAAATACAATGGTAAATGATAATCAATCCATTATACATTAACAGTAAGACTTTTGTATCCAATTGTAATCATGTTTTGGAACTGGAAAGACAGTTTTAATAGTTAATAGTGGGCTCAGGACTGTAGGGATTTCTTTTTAATGATTGTATTAAATATAATGAAAAATAATTATACAATATTATACGTGTTTGATGATTCATTTGCACCCGCCACATCGTGTGACGTATAACTATGGAGAAGCTACATAACAGGGGGGGGGGGGGTCGTCACCTGCCTCCTTCCCCAATAGTTCGACAAAAAATAATAACAAATACATGGTGAAAATAGGGTAATTCAAATAAACCGAGCTTTGTATTCTCAACTAGTTAATTAATTGTGTGATGTCATATTTCACTTATATTATGTTTGTTATATGCATTTGATTATTTTACTGGAAACCACTAGATTTTACATCACATTATTATGCCCGTTACAAAAAAAAATGTATATTACAGTAGCATACTGGAGTAGGCTACACCCCTACACTTGTTTTGATATATGTTTTACAATATTATAAAAGAAAAGATGTGCCTAATGGAAAATGTGTTTTGACCCCATGTATATATTGGTACATTTACATGCTGAGGCCTATATTATTTTATTGGACTCATGATAATGATAAATATATGTGTTCATTGTTTTTCTAACTGCATTAATGAAAACAACAAGACAAAATCAGTATACAAATTATTTGTAAAGGTATGATGCCATTATCCATCAAACTTTACTTGTTATATTTAGGCTATTTTGTTGTTTATTGTATTTTTGTTTTATTGAAGAATATATATATACACTATTCACAACATGCAATCGTTCTCCTCTGTTATATTTTTAGTTATATTGTCCGTATATAAAATGCTGTACTTTGCCCTTGCAGTTTACCCTTCTTGGATCCCCATATTGCCCACTTACTGTCAGTTACAAACTGTACATTGGATTTAATGCTGAGTAAAATGTACATCAAGCTGAGTAAAAAAAAAGAGGAAAGATTGCCCAATAGTTTCTTTTGATATTTTTACCCATTTTGTTTTTGCCCAACGTGGCCTTGGACTCATAGCGACCCTCATGCTGGGTAAGAGTTGGGTAAAGGTTGGTAAAACAGGAGGTTGGGTAAATATATGGGCAATGTCTAACTGGGCAATGGAATTGGGTAATGAATAATGACCAACAGTTTTGCCCAATTATTGCTTTTCTAGGTTCTAGGTGGGTAATAATTGGGCAATATTCCTGGGCAATTCGTTGGGTAAATGATTTACCCAACTCAATTACCCAGTCTCAATTACCCAGTGGGTAATAATTGGGCAATATTCCTGGGCAATTCGTTGGGTAAATGATTTGCCCAACTCAATTACCCAGTCTTTATATTTATACCCAATTGTATGGTAATAGTTGGGTAATATGCGGGTTGGGTAATCTTAAGATGGGTAATTAGATGGGCATTTAAGTTTGCCCTAAAATGGGTAAATTACGAAAGGGGCAAAGTTTACCCAAAAGTTGGTCGGACTCATAACGACCCTCATGTTGGGTAATTTTTGGGTAAAATTTTGCCCAATATTTTTAAGAGTGTAGGTTTGTAACCATTCACGTTTTTACCTAAGTCACCGTGCACTTGAGATAAAACTAGAAACAAAGTCATCTCGGTTTTGGGTTTGTAAATTGTAATACATGTAATAAATCAGTTGTGGCGTCCTGAAATTGAGAGCAATTAGTGTTCCTGAAAGTACTATTCATTATTACATCTGTCACACAAAAAGCACATACATGATCGGTGATTTATTGCTCCACTTGAGGAAAGTTTTGAAAGATAAAAACAAATTTAACAGTACAAATTAATTGGAATTCATATTATTCCCTGAAGTACTAGCCATAAAATCTGCTGACAATTTTCAACACAACCACTCTTGCACCGGCGCCTGCTGAGTGCAGTGCCGCATTCGTATCTGCCGAAAATGTTCAGATTATCAGTCGGGCAGAATAGTCTCTCTTTGTTTCATCCTACATGACAAGCACTGGCTTGAAGATTTAAAATGGCGACGAAGCAACATGTTTTATTACGTACCTTCAGTGTGTGCATAGTTTGTTTAATCGTGACACCGATCACGCCCGAGGCGGTTGGACATGGCGTGAGATGCAGCAGCTCGGAAAAGTTCATCACGACTTCTTGTAACTTCACCAGGAGTCTGCAAGAAGATGACATCCTGGTGTGGAGACTTGCAAACGACACCGATTTCATCGAATACCTATGCGTGGTATACAATGGTGACCTGATAATTGGTTCGGGATCGTCCATAAAGTTCATAATAACCCGAAACAGTGTGACCTTCTACACGATGCCGATGGGTTCAAGCGACGGTGACATCGAGATCTCCCAAATTCTAATTTTCGATCGATCCGGATCCATCGTCCAGTCAGGGATGTTTGACAGCAGCCGCAAGGAAAATGCGCAAACAAACGCGAATACGTCTTCTAGACCCTCCTGTCTTGCATATAGTTCTGCTGCTGACCAGATGACTTCACGTAAAGCCGACATTGTCCATGTTGTCAGCACTGAACCAATACCTATCACATCGGAAGTATCGAGCTCGAGTTTGGGATACCATAGTAGCGAAGGCCTTCCCGCATCTGAGGTTATTACGGTGAGCACGAGCGCCCTCTATCCTACCAAATATTCTCTGATGTCCAGCGGTGCTGCTTCAACAAATGGTAGAGCGTTCAAGTCCCATATGCCGATGATTATGATGGTTATAAGCATCGGCTTAGTTTTTTGGAGTGCCGTGGTCCTAGCTTTCGTCAAGTTTTATATAAAATTGGGTCGCAGGCCGAGGGAAAGGGAGCCTCGATCGAATACCTACAGTTTCCTTGATCCACCCCCTAGATCCCAATCCAATGACAACCCAGTGTCTGCTATAATGATGACTCACATTAGACCTCAAATGGCAACACAGGCTGTGGGTCTTAGTATGCTTCCGCGTGATGAATTGGATACAGCTGCAGGCATGTATGCGGACATGCGTTCCCCGCGTCAAGGAACTTCGGACAGTTTGACAAAGACGCCAAGTCAGCAGATTTCCTTAAACTTTGCAAACGGCAATCGCACTTACACTTCATACGTCGAGCATCGCTCATACACTGCGTGTAGCAGTCACCCATGCAGCACATACGATCCTTGTCAATTCAATTCATACGCCACACTCCCGTACACTTCAGACAACACAGGTCCGAAGTCTACATGCGGCATTTATTCCCGCGCTCTAGACGACACTTGTCCGGACTCTACACGCGACAATGGTCGATACCCTTCAGACGAAACTTGTCCTAACTCTCCATGTATCAATCATTCCCGTGTTCCTGACGACACTAGTCCGGAATCTACTCTCGGCAATTGGCCATTCATTCCAGACGACACTCGTCACGACTCTACACGCGACAACTATCAACACACTCTAGACGACACTCGTCCGGACTCTACACGCGACAATTGTCGATACCCTTCAGACGTCACTTGTCCTGACTCTACACGTAACACTAATTCCCTTGTTCACGACGACACTAGTCCGGACTCTACACTCGGTAATTGGCCATTCACTGCAGACGAGACTCGTCACGACTCTACACGCGACAATACTGAATAGTCGACACACTTTAGACAAAATTAGTCGGAACTCTACACGCGACAATTGTCCACACACATCAGACGACACTCGTCACGACTTTTCACACAGTTGTCGATACACTCAGGACAACTCTATTCTGAACTCTACACGCAACATTTGTCGATAAACTTTAGATGACACTCGACCGAACTATACACAAGTCGATTTTCCCCGCGCTCCAGACGACACTGGTCAGGACTCTACACGTGACAATTTCCGATATTCTTCAGACAACATTAGTCCAGAATGTACACGCGACTGTTATCGATACACTTCATACGACACTTCTCAAAACTCTACACGCGATTATTGCCAATACACTTCAGGCAACACTCTTGTTCGAACTCTACACGCGACAATTGTCCACACACTTCAGACAACACTCGTCACGTTTCTACACACAAATGTCTATACGTTCAGGCCCACTCTATTCATAACTCTACACGCAACAATTGTTGATACACTTTAGAATACACTTGGCCGAACTCTACACGCGATAAATGTCGATACACTTTGCATGTTTGCTCATTACTCGGCAATATAACGTCCATTTAACTTGAAAATTTCACACAATACCCAGTAGACAACTAGACATATCAGATGACAACAATATACATTGTATCAACCATTCATCACTTTTTGCACATGTCAACAAAGTAACTAGATCCCTTTAAGGTTTATATTACACTCTTTACATTCACATTATTTTCTTATGTTATTATATTTCACTTTGTCGGGTAAAAGGGTAAATATTTTTTACACTTATAGTAAGCAGTAAGATGGGGTTTTAAAAGTGTTGTTAAGCATAACGCTCACAGTTCTATTAGTGGTAGCTTGATAAATAATTATGTTTGTTTGCATAAAAGAATACAGAACACGCAATATATACAATGTAGACATTCATCGATGTATTTTTATTCAGATTATGATACAATGTTAGGAAATAAATATAATAGCAAACATTATAGTTCAACATTACATACATGTACATAATTATTCCTTGTCCCGCACAATAGTGATGTACATGGAGAACGTAAAACAAGTGAAGGCAACATAGTCATGTACTAGTGCAATTTTAAACATCCATTATAATAAACATTCAATTGATCTTATGTCTTGCCGTAATGAATGGTTATGTTGTAGGTGGCTTCCCAAACAGTTGTTTTTGTTTTACACCTTTTTGAGGCTGTACCGACATATGTATCATTATTCTAAAGGATTGTCGTTCGATCTGAAAGTACAGGGTTCCCCAGATCATTATGAATAATTATTAGAACTTTGAATTATGTAATGTACAAATTAAAACTGTCAAGTACAATAAAAGAGTTTCTCGACGATTCGAATATTGTGTAAATAAAGCAAAATCATACTTCTCCGACACAGAGATGTTAAAATGCTGTTTACAGACAATTGCTTAAAGCCAAATGACAGTACTAGGAAACGCCCCACGCACAAATTTTTTTTTTTTAATACGCTTTTATCACCAACCATGTGAAAGAATATTGTCATAACTTATCTGTTAATGTAAAGATTTTGACAAAAACTGCCTTGAAATTGAATATTTGAGCAGTACAATTTTCGAAAAAAAGACTTTCAATGCATTGACACAATTAAACCGCATGATCGCGGCTGCATGCAATGTCTATAGCAAATTTTGCACCATTGCGCTCCGTACGCGAACGAGCGTATAGCTACGCCGGCGTAGACGGGCCGAACTGGTGGTGAATTTAGGTCCAATGTCAGCGGCATGAATACAAATTTCAACTGATATTTCTAAATTTAACGATACTAAGGTTCGGATTTGTCCACACAAGCCATTTGTTATACTATTTCAACAATACTTATCAATTAGTTTCGCCAATAAAGTTATTTTTGGTAATTTTCCCAAAACTGTCATTTGGCTTTAAATGCAGAGCCGGAAACATACAATCAATAATTATTTATAAATCTAAAACATTACAAGATTCAATAATAAGGACATTTTGCATTATTTTAATTACTATTTAGATCCTCCTGCATATTTGCGATGAATAATTGATTTTTTTTAAATTAACAAGCCAAATAAATACAATTTAAATAACTAAATATTTTAAACGGATATAAAGTAATGATAAGAGAGGAACACTTTCATAAAATGATTTTTTATCATTGGTAATAACAAAATGGTAATAAAACAAGGGTTTTCTGTAAAAAAAAATTAAAAAAAGATTTAAAAAAGAAGGTTATTAAGCTTTCAATACGTATCATGTATTGATTGCCTATGTAAAACTGAAATTATATTTGCATATAATTCTGATTAACTATATTTGGGATTCGTTGACATAATTAATATTAATGACATAAAATGAATTGCATCAATAATACATTCGTTTATATAAGGCGTTCGTGACCAAACAAATCATCAGAAATATGTTCTACCTAAATAATTTAAAACATTCATAATTATGCCTATCATCATCAATTGTAAATAAAAACAACTACGGTACACGAGTTCTTATTCTATATTAGCCTAATTATCAATTTATAAAAGTAAGCCATTTCCAAGTTTTAATTAGATATTCTATACATATAGGTATTGTGCGAAAAACCGTTTTAGAGCACCAATATATAGGAATAAATACAAAATAGAGTCTTACGAATAATTTAAAATTGAACACTAGTTTGTACACGATATAAAATATTGTAACACACGGTGATGAGATAAAACGACGCAATGTACAGTAATATGCAATAATTTCATTTGAGAGTTATTACAAAATATGGAACAAAATTGTAAATACATGAACTCGCTGTTTAATAGAACAACTGTCACTGTTGAATGTAGATATTTCAAGAGGTTTATAACACATATGTTCTCTTCATATTGACCCAAGAGAAAGTTGATGAGGTATATATATATAAGATGTTTTATTACATGATTTGCTTTCTATTTTTTTGTAATTAAAGGTGCACCTGTAAAGTGTCAGACATTTGAGACTTCAATCCTGTACCCAAATCATTGTAAGATATGTCCGAATGATGTGTGAAAGTTTCATTGAAAAGGAACACTGCTTTCCTGGTTAAAAAAGCGAAAATATGCGTCAGCTTTTACAACGGACGTTTATGAGGTTTATGACCGTTAATTAACGCTTTTGAGCTGAATGATAGATATCGTCATACTAAAGGGGCATTTGAACAAATCTAACCCTATTTTATTCTTCTCTTACCATAAGCTAAACAACACGGTAGAAGAGAAATGAGGAAGCTCCAAGTAATTTTCGTGGAGTTAGACACTTTACAGGCCTCGCTTTAATGAGAAGTAGATTACGTAATAACGCAATACAAAAATGGAAACACGTTGCATTCAAATGTAGCATTCAACATGGCTGAAATGTTGCATTCAACTTCCACATTCTCTTAGGCACGTACAGTGTATAAGGGACCCGCTGCAGAAAGAGGTGCAATCGATTGTAAAGTTGCAATTAATTGCTAGTCAGATCATGTGACTAAAATGCGCAAATTTGATTGGTTGAAATGCACAAATTATCTGACTTACAATCGATTGTATCTCTTTCTGCAACGGGGCAACGGTCTGATAAATTAACATGCATTTCTCCAAATTGAACTAAATTAGAATTGGCGCCTTTTAGAACCAATCTCTTCAAATGCTAACATGTACATACCATTTTCGGTGTAGAAGCAAGTTCCATTTTTGCAAAATTTTGCAGTACACACAATTGTAGTATAATTTGCCTGTAATATAGTATAGGTGTATATAATTTTAGTGACCGAAGTATCAAGATCAGCATATTACTTGCATATCGTTATTATGTAAATTGCATGTACAGAGTAAAGCTTGAAAATTATGTAGCGAGATTGTCTATACTAAAACACATTTATACAACAGATAATGCAGCAAATAACGCATTACACACACAAGATAACCTACCATAATTACATGAACCATTATGATTATTTGTCTCTTATTTGTTCGACACACTTTCTATCTAGTCAAAATATCAACCATTTCAAAGCAAATTTGAACAGATTCACCATATGATAGCTTCTTTCTTATTAAACTACCGAACAAAGTTGCCTATCACCTGGAGTCGAGATTTGTTTAGAAATATGTATAGTCCATCATCATCCTTTATCATCATTTATACACGATCACCGTTGCTTATTTCCGACTAAGATTATGGCCTTTCCCCACTATACAGTGCATCACCTTCCGTTTCTTATCCGACCAAAATCCGGTCAGTATCTAGGAAATGTTGAAGTTCCATGACGTTTCGTTTCACGCGAAACGGAGCCTAATGAAAAGTATCCTAATATAGTCCATTCCGAACTTGGTCCACATCATTTCGTTTCCTACTAGTACCTTTGAATAAGGATGTCAAACGGATAGGAAACGGAATGATATACGCTATAGTGGGAATAGGCCATAACGAACGGTGGCCACCAATGTATAAAGCCATGATAGCCCTATTGGTAGAGTGACGGGATCTTAATCAGAAGGTCACTGGTTCGAATCCCTCCATAATCAATTTTCTTGTCTTAACTCCATGTACATGTACTGCTTTTTTACAAGACCAATGATAATCGTTCGTTCGTTCCGGTCTTAACCCGTTGGCGTTGACTATATATACGAGAAATTGTAATCTCTATAGCCTTAATACACGTTGTAAATGTTTGACCAGGTTCCAGTAGTGCATGAGTTAAGTGATACACGTGTTTACAAAACCGGGGCATTTTACAGTCCTTTTGTTTTGCAAGAATAATTATCACGAAGTACAATCAATCATCGGACATATCAAGAGCAGCTCGAAAAGTTCTTTTCACTGTTTCATCCTTCAATTTTGTATCTATACCGTTCTATAATGTTCGTTCGACACGGTCTTATGAGTAATACGATAATTACAGAAGCGGTGCATCGCTTTAATATCATGTAGATCAACCATCGGGAATTCTCTAGAGCAGTTCCAGAATCTCCTTTAACTGTAAGTGTTCATCCATGTTGATTTAAAGTTTTATCTATACCGGTGTTGACAAAATAAAGTAAACTTCGATGGAGTTTCAGTCTGGTTTATCTCTTGCCTTTATTACTATGTCTTCTCCTACATGAACCTGTGTAAAAGAGAAAGTGAGAAATCAGGAGTGAGTATAATGATAATGTTCTGCATAAATTATTGTATAACTATAATTTACTTTTTGAGAATTTGTTTCATTTCTTGTTTACTTTGTGAGAAAATTAATAATAATATATAAAGAAGATTAAACCATACAAACACAATGAATTTGAAAATGACTTTAAAACAATTATTATTCCGAAATAGTGTAGCTACAGTGGGCACATGCCCCCACCCCCCCCCCCCCCCCCCACCCCCAATAATTGGGCAAAAACAGTACTGAACATTCTTTAACAAAACAAAGAAAGAGTGTGCCCCTAATCATTGCATGGCATGTTTGATATTTTTTAAAGAAATAAACTATATGAAAAATTATTAATATCCATGTATATAAATGAACCAAATTGTTCATTTATTTTTCTAAAGTTTGTATTTTTACCAAAATGAAAACCCTTTCCCACACCGGGAATCGAACCCGGGCCACGGCGGTGAGAGCGCCGGATCCTAACCACTAGACCATATGGGATTTAGCTGCTCAATGGCAGGATGTTACATGACCTATTGATAATACTTACAATCTGCTAGCCTCTCTTCTAGCATCGCTATCTGTTCGCTGAGCGACCCGATCCGCTGTATCTGCGCTATATACTGGTCGTTGAGCGGGGGCAGCGCACTGATGGCTTGGGGCGGCTTTTGTTGAACTAGTTCGGGCTCTGGGGCCGGGGGAGGCGGCGGGTTGTGGACTACTGCCGATAGTCTGGTCTGGTTCTGTTTTAGGTGGGAAACATCCTGTACAGAAAGAGCAGTTGATTAATCGGTTATTTAATTATTCATGTAATGTATCTATTTATTTATTTATTTATTTACTTTATTTTGTATTTTCTTTATTTTTCTATAATTAATCATATTTATATTTGTTATTCATCATGCAAATGGCTGTTTTATGATTATATAAAACACCTTATGAGATGATAAGATAAATCAAATAAAAGAGTGTTGATATACATTTATAAACTTAGTTTCATTTATTTCAATTAATAGATAATACAATCGAAACCAAGACCTCCTCCAAAACATCTTTTGATTTTAAATCAAGTCATCGAAGGTATTTAATCAAACATAAACAAAGTCGATGATGACATTTGCAAGTTTGCATACGTTCCATGGCAATAAAAAGAATAATACAATTAGTGCACTTGAGTTAAGTTGTGTATCGAAAGTCACAATTCATAACAAATAGAAATTAAAGCAGTGATTGAAATGACACCTTAAGAATCGAGCGTAATAATATGCTTCAACGAGTGAAAGTGTCATAACGATGGCAGGCGATGACAGTTACAAGAGTCCATTAACCTTTAGACTCGGCGTCGCGTCTGGGCTGAAAACATGACAAGAACACCTAGCGAACGCGACTATCACACGAGCAGTGACACAGATACACCTTCTCCTGTACAGTCGACTATTTTTTCAACAACTGCTTTTGATATTCATTCGCGCGTATGGCAAGCCGTTTTAACATTTATTCCTATTTCTTGATATCAAGAATTCAATTCTTGATATCAAGAATTCGACTTCTTGATATCAAGAATTCATTTCTTGATATCAAGAATTCAATTCTTGATATCAAGAATTACGATTGCTTTACAACAGAAAATCATTTCTTGATATCAAGAATTCATTTCTTGATATCAAGAAATCAATTCTTGATATCAAGAATTCATTTCTTGTTATCAAGAATTCAATTCTTGATATCAAGAATTCGATTTCTTGATATCAAGAAATAATTTTCTGTTGTTAACCAATGGTAAATCTTGATATCAAGAATTCGAATTCTTGATATCAAGAATTCGAATTCTTGATATCAAGAATTGAATTCTTGATAACAAGAAATGAATTCTTGATATCAAGAATTGATTTCTTGATATCAAGAAATGAATTCTTGATATCAAGAAATGATTTTCTGTTGTAAAGCAATCGTAATTCTTGATATCAAGAATTGAATTCTTGATATCAAGAAATGAATTCTTGATATCAAGAAGTCGAATTCTTGATATCAAGAATTCGAATTCTTGATATCAAGAAATCGAATTCTTGATATCAAGAATTCGATTTCTTGATATCAAGAATTCATTTCTTGATATCAAGAATTCGATTTCTTGATATCAAGAATTCATTTCTTGATATCAAGAATTCGAATTCTTGATATCAAGAATTCGATTTCTTGATATCAAGAATTCATTTCTTGATATCAAGAATTTATTTTTTGATATCAAGAATTCGATTTCTTGATATCAAGAAATCAATTCTTGATATCAAGAATTCATTTGGATATCGAACGCAAGATTTGAGCAGGAATACAATTTGATTTCGATAGCAAACTTTGAGCAGGAATACAATTTGATTTCGAACGCAAACTTTGAGCAGGAATACAATTTGATTTCGAACGCAAACTTTGAGCAGGAATACAATTTGATTTCGAACGCAAACTTTGAGCAGGAATACATTCTGATTTGGAACGCAAAAGTATTGCACGAATTCATCCTGAACGGTGCGGTGTCTAGTCTAGATTCAGGACGTGCTTTATGAACACACACCATAGAGCTGTATGGGAAAGAGCTCTATAACACACCAAGGAGGTATAGTACCTCCTTGGACACACACACACACACGTGTACACACCACGCTATACGACTCTCACTAGAGCCAAAGTAAACAAAACTGCGAGTATCTGAGCCCATATATCGGCCACGTGCGTTTATTTCGTGATATGCTGCCAATAAACGTGCACAAACCTGTTGTAATGATTCTCCCTTGTGCAATAAATATGTCCATGTGTTTTTCTGAATGATCAATTGTAAAATATTACTTGTATTTTAGTTGAAATAGTAACGTCAGATATGATATTTTTAAAGCAAAATAACTTCTAAAAAGACTTACAAAATACGCATTGTAAATGCACAATTTGGCAACATATCACAAATTCATTAGTTCCGCATGAATTCATGATATGTTGCCAATTTGTTATGTTTACAATGCGTGTTTTGTGAGTCCATTTAGATGTCTTTTTGCTAAAAATGATCAAATCTGACAGTATTATGTTAACTGACGTGATCAATATTATTTTGAAATGAATTGCGCAGTAAAAATGTGAAAATATCATTACACACGTGGTAATCTTTGCTACAGGTTTGCGCATTGTATATTGGCAACATATCACGAAATGATTTCTTGATATGTTGCCGTTTTACGTTTTTCAAAGACGCGTTTTTGTATGTTTTTTTTTTACAAGTAATTTAACTAGAAAGAATCACATCCAACATTATCAATGGAACATTAATCAATGGTCTAAATAAACATATGATTGAACAGTATGAAATGAAAATCTTATACAAGGAAAATCACAGAGATAGTCAATGCACTGCAAGCTGGCAACATGCATTCTTGCATTAGTTGAATTCTCGCGATACATTGACTTTCGACACCGCACCGCTCAGGCAGGATGAATTCGTGCTCAACTTTTGCGTTCGAAATCAAATCACAATGAATTTGTGCACAACTTTCGAGCACGAAATCAGAGTGGATTTCTGCATTACTTTTGCGCTCAAAATCAATTGTGAATTTTTGCATTACTTTTGCGCTCGATATCAAAATAATTATTGCAATAGTCTTGCGTTCGAAATACGAATTGAATTCTTGATATCATGAATTCTATTTTTTGATATCAAGAATTGAATTCTTGATATCAAGAAATGAATTCTTGATATCAAGAATTGATTTCTTGATATCAAGAAATGAATTCTTGATATCAAGAAATGATTTTCTGTTGTAAAGCAATGGTAATTCTTGATATCAAGAATTTAATTCTTGATATCAAGAAATGAATTCTTGATATCAAGAAATGAATTCTTGATATCAAGAAGTCGAATTCTTGATATCAAGAATTGAATTCTTGATATCAAGAAATAGGAATAAATGTTAAAACGGCTTGCGGATATCAAGAAATAGGAATAAATGTTAAAACGGCTTGCCATACGCGCGAGACTACAAGATTCTTGGTCTGCATGCATCCCCGGAATACGTATCACCTCAAAGGGACAAGTTTCGAATGAAGTCAAAAGAACCTCAACATTATCAAGAACCTAAACATTATCAAGATGTGAAACTTGGTCGCGCCATGTCATGCCTTTTGTTCATAATGTCGCTGCATTTTGTTTCTCCTTTCTTCTTCAAATTACTGAAATGTACCTACGCTTAAAAAACAACCTTTGATGATGAGGATATCAACGTATGTCCCCCGAAAGTTGTGTTTATTTTATTTCAAATAACAACCTATACATTCATGTCAAGTTTCATACATCTCAATGTCTGGCAAACAGCATCCCGTTATGCTTCCCTCTCTCGGCAGAACTGAAACTTACCCTTTCTAGTAGATTGACCCGCGCGACAAGAAATTGATACTCTGGGGTGCACGATACACAAACTGTAACAGAAAGGGGAAGAAAAGGGTATAATAACAGTAAAATGAATCAAAAGAGATAGGTTTAACATCCTTAAACAGAATTTGAAAACTAGTGTATGCGTTAATTAGACATTTGCTTTAAATTATGCTCAGTTTATGATCCTGATTAAATCTGTAGTATCCATTTTACATTTGCATGTTATGATACTAACACAATAACTGGTTTTGACACTATCCTTCTCTGGGTAAGCCTTATATGATGAAACCATGAATTTGTTATTTCAAATGACAACACAATATATTTTGGACAGCCGTTACGGAGCTTATCATCTTTATTGTTTTTCACTCAGACGAGTATTGTTTTAAGTCAGTGACCTAAATGGTTTAGGTTGTATCAAGGAGTAATGGTTGTATCGTTAAAACAAACCAACTTGAAAAAGAAATCATGAATTTCACAAGTAGTGCAAAAGCAACATTTGTTTTACTTCAAATGGGTTGATTGTTGCTTGTTTAGAGACGAAATCAAATGATACAAATTGGGGAAATCTGGCAATTTGGAGGTTTATGGGGTCATAATCATGATAATCTCCTCGGGTTTATCATGCGTGTATAGTCTGGGTTGGTTTTGAGGCGTCGTAACGACGAAACAATAGATGTTTTTTTAAATATACCATAAAGAAAATATACTACTAAGCCACGATAGTTAAGTACTATCATTTGCTTCTTCTAATCCATCTCGTCCTTCTCCTCCTCCTCCTCCTCTTTCTCCTCCTCCTCGATCCTCATTCACCCCCCCCCCCCCCCCCCTCCCCCATCATCTTTAAAGATAGTTTTGAGAGTTTGGCACGATTAACCATAGCCAATAAGTATTGTGTCACATGGCTTGCGATTGATATCTACTGGAAGAGGAAAACATGGCTTTGGTTTGAACAAACTTCTGGCGTATATGCATTATGTTGTCATTCTTTTCGATAATTTGTAGTACAAGAAAATCTGGGGTGATGATGATGATGATGATGATGAATGCGTAATAGTTGGTGGCCAGTCCGGGAATTGGCTGTGGGACCTCTCGCACCTGAAGCGATCATCATAAATTCATAGTCATTTGTATTGAATCTCACAATATCCCATGCCATTTGAACCAAATTATTCAAAATTACCCCTACATGACATCTGCAATACACGTTTTAAAGAAAGTGTGTATGTTGACAATTGTCAAATAAGTGTGTCCAGGAAACACTCTACCATGTTAACGAAAATGCCTAGTCCCACATAATAGTCCAAATGAGATAATTTGTATAGTGATCATGGTCCCCAGCAATTGTTTATTTTAAAATACTAGTATACATTGTTATCGCCCAGAACAACTTTAAAACTACTGTTGTTTATGAAAAGACTTTCATTAACTGCATTATTCATGAATTTAAATGTACAGGAAACAAAATATGTACGAATGTATACAAAAGTCATGTGTTGTTGATTTCCCGAAACAAGCGAAACCAGGTACACTCGAGAGTTGAGGATGGTGCTTATCATGATTTTTAACATACCTGTCCATGTATCACTACTTTTAGACTAATTTGAATGTTCGTCTAGACGTAAGAGTGGGAATTCTACCATGTCCCAATACCTGAACTTTTTGGCACTCGAAAGTTTCGATTCGAAAAAGACGTGTTTTTTCCTTTTACACCAGGAAATAACTTTGTATGTATGAATGTATGTTTGTGTATGAATGTTAGTCTGTTTGTATGCATGTCTGTATATCTGTTTGTTTGTTTTGTTTTGTTTTTTGTTAGTTGGTTGGTTGGTTGGTTGGATCGTTGGTTGTTTGGGTTTTATCCATTATTTTATCCATATAAACCACAAAAGTCTTTTTCCAGAAATAATTGTCTCATGAGAAACGGATGAGAGACTATTTTAGTCTATGTTTAGACTACTTTCACACCTCGCGATATAATGTTACTGTTAATACTGATAAACGATTTCATAACATATCTTTGTTCAACCGCATTGAGAAGTAATTATAGTATTATTGTAGTATTGTATTATAGCGCGTTATAAAAATGGAGGATTATTATTGTTTTATTAATGTATTATAGATATAATAGACTAGATACCAGCGGCGTAGTCAAGGGACGGGGGGGGGGGGGGGGGGGGGGGGGGGGTCCCTCCCCTTCCTTGTTTGTAGTATCATTATTCATCTATACCGTGAAGAGACAACTAATACAGTTTTACCAATAGAAGTTATTATACATTATGGTTAAATATTATAAATGTGTTTAAGTTATTTTCAACAGGAAATTGCATTGTAGTGAATTGTGTTCAACAGGTAAAACATAGGTGTGAACTGCACTAATCAGGATTAATCGAGATACAATGCGGTATCATAACCTCATTCGGGTTTCCGGTGCTTGATTCCAGGGGCCATTCATTAAATCGTGGTCACACAATGATATAACACATTAGGCTTTTGGCTGGAACTAAAACTGAAGGTATAAAGTACACGTTGAACATATCGTGACTTATCCTTGACAGTTTAAGTGTTTAACCATCATTTTTTTTGTTACATCCGAGTCAGACGTATTTGTGTTGTTGATGGTACACTTTAGGTTTAATAGTTATAATTATTTTATAGTGCTACTGTTTTTTCCTTGACATTTTGTTGGTTGTATATTGTGAGTTGATAGCATAGCTGAAATTACAACTTAGCTCAACATGTACTTTTCAGTTAAGCAAATCGGAACATAGAATCAGCGGAAAATGCAGTTACTCTGCTTTACTGTTTCTTCTAAGAGTATGGTTGCATTGTTTGATTATGTTCAGTGAGAAAGGTGAATACTTTCACTTCACATCATTAATGATGTATTTCATTTTAATCAAGTCAGTTTTGTAAGCTGTTTATTGTTATTTCCAACATCTGTATTTTTGTATGTATATACTAACGAATTG